>SJYS01019357.1:0-11087 GCA_006410695.1 Philantomba maxwellii
GGACTGCAAGGAGATCCAACCAGTCCATTCTGAAGGAGATCAGCCCTGGGATTTCTTTGGAAGGAATGATGCTAAAGCTGAAACTCCAGTACTTTGGCCACCTCATGCGAAGAGTTGACTCATTGGAAAAGACTCTGAAGCTGGGAGGGATTGTGGGCAGGAGGAGAAGGGGACGACCGAGGATGAGATGGCTGGATGGCATCACGGACTCAATGGACGTGAGTCTGAGTGAACTCCTGGAGTTGGTGATGGACAGAGAGGCCTGGCGTGCTGCGATTCATGGGGTCGCAAAGAGTCGGACACGACTGAGCGATTGAGCTGAACTGAACTGAAATAGACATTTCTCCAAACAAGACATACAGATGGCCAATAAGTACATGAAAAGATGCTCATTATTGCTAATTATGCTTAGCAGGTGGCGCTAGAGGTAAAGAACCCACCTGCGAATGCAGGAGACATAGGAGACTTGGGTTTGATTCTGGGTTAGGAAGATCCCCTGGAGGAGGGCATGGCAACCCACTGCAGTGTTCTTGTCTGGAGAATCTATGGACAGAGGAGCTTGGAGAGCTGTAGTCCATGGGGTAGCAGAGTCACGACTCAAGTGACTTAGCACTAGATTGCTAATTATTAGAGAAATGCAAATCAAAACTACAATGAGGTACCACCTCATACCAGTCAGAATGGTAATCGTTAAAAAGTCTACAAATGAATTTCCCTGGCAGCCCAGTGGTTAATATTCTGCTTCTTATGCAGGGGGTGCAGATTTAATCCCTGGTTGAGGAACTAAAATCCCACTTGCCACATGGTGCAGCCAACAAAATAAATAAATTAATTTTTAGAAAGTATACAAATAATAAGTGTTGGAGAGGGTGTGGAGAAAAAGGAACCGTCTTACACTGTCGGTGGGAATGTAAATTGGTGCAGCCATTATGGAAAACAGTATGGAGGTTCCTCAAAAAACTAAAAATAGAGTTGCCATATGATCCACTAATCCTACTCCTGAGCACACAACCAAACAAAATTATAAGTTTTTGTATTTCAAAGAATACATGTACCTATGCTCATATACACGGCACTATTTACAATCAGTCCATCAACAGATGACTGTATAAAGAAGATGTGATATATATATGTGTATATATGTATGTATATATATATATAATAGAATATTACCCAGCCATAAAAAAGAATGAAATAATGTCATTTTATTTGCAGGAATATGGATGACCAAGAGATTGTCATACTAAGTGAAATAACTCAGACTGAGTAAGACATATACCATATGATATCACATATATGTGGAGTCTAAAATACAAAACAAGGGCTTCCCTCATAGCTCAGTTGGCAAAGACTCAGCTGCCAATGCAGGAGACCCAGGTTCGATTATTGGATTGGGAAGATCCCCTGGAAAAGGAAATTGCAACTCCAGTATTCTTGCCTGGAAAATCCCATGGACAGAGGAACCTGATGGGCTACAGTCCATGGGGTCACAAGAGTTGGACACGACTTAGCGACTAAACCACCACCAAAATACAAAACAAATGAACACTTCTACAAAGCAGAAACAGACTCACAGACATTGAGAACAGACTTGTACTTGCCAAGGTGGATGGCAGATGGGGGAGGGAAGGATTGAGAATTGGGGATTAACAGATGCAAACTAGTATATATAGGAAGGATAAACAAGGTCCTCCTGTATAGCAGGGACTATGTTCAATATCATATTCAATATATGATAAATAATGGAAAAGAATATAAAAAAGTATATATATGTATATATATGAGTCACTTTGTTGTACAACAGAAATTAACACAAAATTGTAAACTAACTATACTTAAATAAAATTAAGAAAGAAAGAAAAGCTTTTGGACAGAAAAAGCAGGATGCTGAATGTGCTCTGTGGACCCTAGCAGGCCTGTTGGACAAGAAGAGAGGATCCTGCCAGGCCTCTGGGCTCTATTGATAGCTCTGGGAGCACAAGTGAGGGTACAGCTGGGAGTAGAGCCCAGGGCAGCACAGGACACCAGTGGGTCACATATATTCCATCAAGCTGGGTCATAGTTCCTGTGCTGAACTTGGACAGTGATTCCAGATTCAAGGGAGGTGTGGTGGAGGCCTGAGTCAGGGACCACGATGACAGCTGGGTGAGGGCACAGTTTGGGGCCCGTGTTAAGGATGGAGATTAGTGAGGTAGGGGAATAGGGAGCCAGAAATAGCCACAGGGTTGTAAAAACTGGGAAACAGGGATGAGAATGGGGATGGGAGTTGACTACCTACTAGGGTTATTGCTGAAGCTGCTGAGTGAGTGAGCTGGAGCTGTGATAAGGGTCAGAGGTGGGGCTGAGGAAGGATCTTGAGGAGACTGGGTCACTGGGGAAGACAAGGTGATGGGGGGCAGGGCAGGGTTGGAGGACAAAAAGGGCAACCCAGGTCTCTGCAGACGCACACTCCACAGGAGAGGGTGTCAGAGAGAGGAAAGTTCACGTGCTGTGCGTTGCTAAGCTGTTTCAGTTGTGTCCGACTCTCTGCGACCCCATGGGCTGTAACCCGCCAGGCTCCTCTGTCCATGGGATTCTTCAGGCAAGAATACTAGAGTAGGTTACCATGCCCTCCTCCAGGGGATTTTCTCCGCCCAGGGATCGAACCCTTGTCTCTGTCGGCAAGCAGGTTTTTTACTTAGTCCCAAAACAGAGGTCTGGGGAGGTCTGGGGAGTGGAGGGGCGGGGCCAAAGGCGGGTTGGGGGCGACCATGGGGGATGTCAAGAACGCCTGACCTCGGTGGGTGGAGAGCTGCCTTCCTGGGACCATCCCGCAAAAAGGCTTGGCTGTCGTCACCAGCTGAGCTCACTACGGCTGCTGACCCTGTTTTACACACTCCTGTCCAATCCAAGCAACAGCCGGAGCGTCGTCTCAAACCTCCGGTCTAAAACACTCTGTTCCAACCTGGCAAAGCTCAGGCTCCAAGGGTATACATGAGTGGCCACCCAGCAGGTGGCCCTGCCCCTCCCGGCCTCGGGGTCCAGAGGGGCGCCCAGTCTCCGCCCTGTTGTCGGCGATGGAACCGGCAGTGAGAGATCCGCGCTGGAGCTGCCAGCAAGTTCCCGCCCGCTCAGCGCCGGAAGGCGGCGCTGCGAGCGGACAGGGCCGAGACCTTGACCCTGGCTCGGCCCCGGGGGAGAAGCGCGCGGGGCCGGGGAACGTGTCTGGGCGCACTCTCGGCCTCGCCTGGTGCGGAGTCTGGGCGGCTGGCCGGCGTGAGGCCAGAGTCACGAGCAAGAGGCCGAAGCGCCGGAAAGCTTGCGGAGCGCACAGGGTCTGGGCCGCTCGCCAGATCCCAGAGCGGGACCTGGAGCTGCTCGGGCTGGGGAGAACGCACGCGAGTCACACCAGGCCGCCGCGGGGCGCGACAGCTGGGAGACTGCTCGGGGCTCATTGCCTAGCGCCTCCCACCAGCCTGAAGCTAAACAGGAGAGAGTAATTTGCACCCCAAAGAGGGAGGTTTTGCTTGTCCACTAGCCGAGCAAAACAGGTGCCCGCTCTAGCCACATCCCCACATTCGCGCGCCCACCCAAAGGCTCAAAGACACCTTTATTGTTAACAGAAACGTTTGGGCTGGAGCACTTACGCGAGCCCACCGCGTGGAATCAGGCATGTTCTTAATCAGATGAGTACACACGCACAAAATGTGTGTCGTTTTTTAAGCGGGTAACCTGAACCCAGGACTGTGCAAAGCACATGGTAACCCAGATTTGAGTATTTGCAGACTATGTTTCCTCCCTGTGCCACCCTTGAAACAGGACTTAGCAATTACTCTCAGTTCTCTCAAAAAAGAAAGAAAAAAAAAAAAAATCCACGTACACAAGACCTTAAGTAAATCTTGTAGTGCTTTTCTGTTGTTTGACGGTTTATATGGCAGACCAAGGAAAGAGGGGGTTTTACACATACAGCACAGGTGCAGAGTTTCATTGTTAGACATCTCTTCCCTTATTTGCCTTTTTGACTGTTCTCATCCACTCTTTCTCTGAGAGGAGTCTTAATCTTGCCCAGCCCCAGGCATTCCCTCCAGGGTCTTCCTCTGGGCTTCTGCATCTTTTCTCCTTCCTCAGGCAGAGAACAGCTGGGTCATGCCTTCCCTAAACTGCTCATGGGAACATATGCTCTCAAACAGACCAGACAGCCTGCTCAACAAAGACCCTCTCATAACCAACATTCATTCTCTGCAGAGATCAGCAACAATTTTTATTTCCAAAACATATGGCTTCTTCATCCAAAAATCCACATGGAGTTGGTTTTTTTCCCATTTTACAGATAAGGAAACCGAGGCTTAGCAAGATTAAGTAACTTCCTCAGTATCACATGTAATAGGAGCTGAGCCAGCATTCAAACCTAGGCAGTCAAGCTTTTTCTCTTGCCACAGGCAGCCTCTTAAAGGGGCAGTTTAAATAGCCACAGCTGATGTGACATCTTTTGGGGCATCTATCTCAGGTGGCACTAGTGGTAAAGAACCTGCCTGCCAATGCAGGAGATATAAGATATGAGGATTTGATCCCTGGGTCAGGAAGATTCCCCCAGAGGAGGGCATAGCAACCCACTCCAGTGTTCTTGCCTGGCGAATCCCATGGACAGAGGAGCCTGGTAAACTATGGTCCACAGGGTTGCAAAGAGTCAGATATGACTGAAGTGACTTAGTATGCACACACATAAGTGTTTGTTATGGAACTGTTGCACATGTGGTGTCCCTTGCATCATTCTGTGGTTCTTTGATATGAGGACTTGAAGCAATGTTTCTCACATATAGAAATTATGTCAGAAAGTTCAATTGGATGACTTAACTATCCACATTTATATTATTATGAATCACATACAAATGTAGCTGGGCAACACGGCCCGTTTAATCCTCACAACTCCCTACAAGGTAGGGACAGTGGTAAAGTGATTCTACCTCCTCCAGTGTGAATTCCTTTATAGCGAATTCGGTTGCCTCCAAATGCAGCAGTCTCTTCTGGTGCTAAGGGTGAATATCTGAACGAACTAGATGTCCTATACAGTAGCCATTACCCATGTTTGACTGTCCAACTCTTGTAACATGGCTGGTGTGACTGAAGAATCACACTTTAAATTCCATTTTATCTTATTCAATTTACAGGCAATGCAATTTGGATGCATTCCTTGGAAAACTTTTTGCAAAGAGTTTTTTTTGTTTTATTTATAAATTTTTGCTGTGCTGGGTCTTCTTTGCTGCACTTGGGCTTTCTCTAGTTGCGGCGAGCAGGAGCTACTATTTATTGCAGTGCAAGTGCTTTTCATTGTGGTGGCTTGCAGTGAACGGGCTCTAGGCACTCAGGTTTCATTGGTTCCAGCTTGAAGGCTCTAGAGCACCAGCTCAGTTAGTTGTGATGCATGGGTACGGTTGCTCACATGTGGGATCTTCCCAGACCCGGGATTAAACTGATGTCCCCTGCGCCAACAGGCAGATTCTTAACTACTTTACCACCTTGGAAGTCCCTCTTGGAAAACTTTAAAGCTTCTTTGGAGAAATTTAGATATGTGAATCTACTTTTTCAGCTGTACATTTCTAAAAATCTAAAAACAGATCAAATATTTGTCATGAAAATTTATCATCCAAATTGAGATAATGTAATGGCAAAATATACACAGAATTTAAGACATAAAAAAAGACTATAAAAAGCTCATTAATAAGTTAATATTGATTACATATTGAAATGAAGATGTTTTGGATATGTTGGGTTAAATAAAATATATTAATAAAGGAAAAAAAGAAAACAGATCTTCCCTGTGGCTCAGAGGTTAAAGCATCTGCCTCCAACGCGGGAGACCCAGGTTCAATCCCTGGGCCGGGAAGATCCCCTGGAGAAGGCAATGGTAACCCACTCCAGTATTCTTGCCTGGAGAATCCCAAGGATAGAGAAATCTGGTAAGCTACAGTCCATGGGGTCGCAAAGAGTCGGACACGACTGAGCGACTTCACTCACTTCACTCACTCATAGTACCTTACTTTTTTAAATTGGAGGATAATTGCTTTACAATGTTGTGTTGATTTCTATCCTATAACAAAATGCATCAGTCAAAACTGTATATATGTTCCTCCCTCTTGAACTTCCCTCCCACCTCCAGCCCCCAATTCCACATCTGTAGGTCATTACAGAGTGCCAGGCTAGGCTCCCTGTGTTATATAACAGCTTTCCACTAGGTATCTATTTACACACAGTAGTATATATATGACATATAGTACTTTAAAATGTCTTTCCCATAATGCCACAGATATCAGGTTAATTATAAATACTATTTGTTGTTGTTCAGTCACTCAGTTGTGTCCACCTCTTTGTGACCCCATGGACTGCAGCACGCCAAGCTTCCCTGTCCATCACTATCTCCCGGAGTTTGCTCAAACTCATGTCCATTGAGTTGATGATGCTATCTAACCATCTTATCCTCTGTCGCCCTCTTCTCCTGCCCTCAATCTTTCCCAGCATCAAGGTTTTTTCCAATGAGTCAGCTCGTTGCATCAGGTGGCCAAAGTAAACGTTATATAAATACTACATGTATATACTACTACAAATGCTACATACTCATATGGCAATATCTATATACCAGGCATTACTCTAAACATTTTACATACTCATTTAATAATCAAAACAATCTTGTAAGGTAGGTCCTATTATTTTTTCAAAGATATTAAAATTGAAGTTTAATTTACATAAAATAAAATATACAAAATTTAAAGTACAATTATATGATTTTTGATTAATATATATACTCATGTAACCTTCACCTTAATCAAAACACAGAACATTTCTATCACTCCAGAAACTTTCTTCTGCCCTTCTCAGTCTTTACCATCCAAAGAAAACACTGTTCTGATTTCTCAGACCATAAATCCACTTTGTTTTTTCAAGAAACTTCCTATAAATGGAATCATAGAGTCTGGCTTATTTAGTATAACCCTTCTGAAATTCGCTCATGCTGAAGCATGTGTCAGGAGTTGTTCCTTTTATTGCTGACTGGTAATCTGTTTTATGAATACGTTACAATGTGTTTTCAGTTTACTTGTCAATGGACATTCGAGTTGTTTCTAGTCTTTGGCTATCGTGAATTAAGCTGCTATGAATATTTGTAGACAAGCGTTTCAGTGAATGCAGATTTTAGTTTCTCTTGAGCAAATACTTAGGAGTCAAATACAGAGTGTATATTTAACTTTATAGGAAACTACCAAATAGTTTTCTAAAGGCTGTAAAGTTTGATATTACTATAAAAAAGAGGAAACTGAGGCCCAGCCAGATTAATCAATTGTCCTGGAATAGCTTGCCCAAGCATATGTGTTCTAGAGTTTCTCCCATGGGGAATGAATTGAAGAAAGGGAACGCTGATGCTGGGAGGAAAGAGGAGGCTAAACCCTGGGCATCCAGCCCAAAGCACTGTCTCTCTGCCTGGTGGAGGGGCTGTGTGCAGTCAGGGGCAGTGCCGTCAGGCTGGGCCCTGGGGGTCCGGTCTGGGGGATGCCAGATGACACCTTCTTCACTGCGCGTCTCAGCCCTGTTGGCCTGTCACTGCTTGGCCAGACTCCCCCACCAGGAAGCAGCGGGCAGACAGGGCAGTAAACTGCTCTTAACACCCGGCTCTCTCAGCTCTTGGGAAGCATGAGGCTGGAATGGTTTGCCCAGGACGATTCTCTGTGGATCCTGTGGGTGGGACCCAGATCCCAGGAGGCCCCTCAGCCGGTGGCGGGAGTCTTTCAAACTTGTTTTGCTCCTGCCGCCGCCAACCCCAGCAGTCAGCACAGCACGCTCTGGACTTTTCACGTCTTTTTCTCTTTGTTCCACTAAGTGATTTTTCAGGAAGCAGCTCACATGGAGAAGTGAGATCACCTTTATATTGTAACAATCAAACATCTCAGCTGAATTATCTTCTGGCTGGAAAGACACCAACTTGCAGATTCTAACAATAGAGTTGTCGACATTGAAACAGGAGCGGAGGAAATAGACTTTTTATTATAGTGAGGAAATAAGATTTTTAAGTGTTGGCATTTGATACAGACAGCCATTTGAACCAGAAAAATACCATCCAACATACAATAGGTAATTGACTGAATAGAAAGCAAACACATTTTCATCAGTGAGACGGAGACTGCCGTTTTTTAAACCTGAAGATACACTCTCAGGAGGCCTAATTTACCTGGCAACTTTCTACTCCACTTGTCCTTTTGCTCTAATATTTTGATTTACTTGAAAGAAAGAAATGGAGACACACAACAGATGCTCGTGATGAAAAGAAATGAAAGTCAGGGATTTAAGCAACCAGCAAGTTTCCTCAGATCCTGAAGGGATACCTAGGTTAGATACTGTAGATGCTCAAGAAGAGGTGAGGGCCATCAGTCTCAATGGGGAGACAAGACTTGAGCAGAAGAAGTCAGTGAGCCATAGAAGACCATCTGTATCATACAGTTATGTCACTAGTCATGAAAATTCACATTCTCCTTAGACCACCATCATCCCACCAAAGCTGAATTAAAAGTTCACTGGACTGTGAAGAAAGCTGAGTGCCGAAGAATTGATGCTTTTGAACTGTGGTGTTGGAGAAGACTCTTGAGAGTCCCTTGGACTGCAAGGAGATCCAACCAATCCATTCTGAATGAGATCAGTCCTAGGATTTCTTTGGAAGGAATGATGCTAAAGCTGAAACTCCAGTACTTTAGCCACCTCATGAGAAGAGCTGACTCATTGGAAAAGATTCTGATGCTGGGAGGGATTGTGGGCAGGAGGAGAAGGGGACGACAGAGGATGAGATAGCTGGATGGCATCACCAATTTGATGGACATGAGTTTGAGTGAACTCTGGGAGTTGGTGATGGACAGGGAGGCCTGGCATGCTGTGATGCACGGGGTCGCAAAGAGTCGGACACGACTGAGGGACTGAACTGAACTGAGATCTTTTACTTCTAAAAATGTAACTTCTTGAATAGAAAATACATGAACAAGGCTAAAACATCAGAAGATATCTGAAGCATTTTCACAAAAGTCTCCCTTCTGTGGCTTCTCTTAGCCTTTGGTTCCTATCCATTCTCCTCCACTGTTATTAGTCTGAGTTTCTTTACATGCCAATAAGCATTCAGGAATAATCTCTCTTTTTACACAGTGTAGCATACTGTTCATGCTGGTCTACAATCTGACTTTTTCCTCTTAATATATAGCTTGAGGATCTTTCTGTATCTGCTCACAGAGAGCTTCCTCATTAAAAATTTTTTCCCAAAAATTTGATAGTGTTTCACTGTATGAATGAGCCATAAATTAATTATCCAGTCCTCTTGTCTATGAACATTTAGGTTGCTTCCAACACTTTTGCTATCATAACTAATAATGGGATGAGTGCATAGTGACAGTATACATGTCACTATATGCATGAATGATATCTTTCAGGTAGACTTCTAGAAGTAGAACTGCTGGGTGGGAAGGTAAGTGCACTTTCAGTTTTGAGAGATATTGTCAAGCTGCTCTCTGCAGATGTTGTCCCATATTATTCTCCTAATTTTCCCCAGGCCCTTGCCTACAGAGTGTGTTATTGTAAGTTGAAAAGTCTTAGTGAAATATGTTTTCAGTATAGTTTTAATTTACACTTATTTTATGAATGAGGTTGAACATCTTTTCATATATTTAAGGCCCATTGTGTTTCTTTTCTCTGTGTGGTCTTTTATATTATTTGCTCATTTTTACATTGGGTTATTAGTGGATTTTTCTTTTTGTTTTTATTTATGAGTTCTTTATATAATAGGAAAATTAGCTTCTAGTTATACAAGTTACAAATATTTCCTCAAAGTTTATATTGTCTTTTGACTTTGTTTATAGTATTTTTGCCATGTGGGAATATTTTCTTTTTAATGTTGCAAAATATATCAGTCTTTTTGGTATGTATGGCTGTTGGAATTTACTCATAGTTAAAAATATTTTCCCACTTTGAGAGAGGAGCTTATTAAAACAGCTCAACATATTATATTTTTATGATTATTTACAACAAGACATTTACTGCATAAATTGATCTCCTCCCTTGCCCCACATTAGTACATTAGATAAGCATGATATGATCAAAAGTGACTACTCTTTTTAAAAATATATTTGTTTTTATTTACTTACTTATTTATTTGACTGTGCCAAGTCTTGGTTGCAGCATGTGGGATCTAGTTCTCTGACTGGGGATTGAACCCCAGGTACCCTGCATTGGGAGCATGGAGCCTTAGCCACTGGACTACCAGGGAAGTCCTGTGACTACTCTTTTAAACAGAAAAATGTCCATATTCAGATATTTTTAGACATTTTAATTTATTATATTCTAGTCACATATAGAACAGAAAACCTTAACTGTCACATTCAAAGCTAGATAGCAGGTTCAAAACTAAAGACATGAAAGTGAAAGTGAAAGTCACTCCGTTGTGTCCAACTCTTTGCGACCCCATGGACTATACAGTCCGTGGATTTTCCCAGGCCAGAATACTGGAGTGGGTAGCCTTTCCTTTCTCCAGGGGATCTTCCCAACCCAGGGGTCAAACCCAGGCAGATTCTTTACCAACTAGCTATCAGGGAAGCCCAAAGACATGAAAAGATTTCAATTTAGAATATAGTCCCCCCCTCAAAAAAATTAAATTAAAGCACAAAGAAGGGAATTCCCTCGGAGAAGGCAATGGTACCCCACTCCGGCACTCTTGCCTGGAAAATCCCATGGACGGAGGAGCCTGGTGGGCTGCAGTCCATGGGGTTGCTAAGAGTCGGACACGACTGAGCGACTTCACTTTCACTTTTCACTTTCATGCATTGGAGAAGGAAATGGCAACCCACTCCAGTGTTCTTGTTTGGAGAATCCCAGGGACGGGGGAGCTGGTGGGCTGCCGTCTATAGGGTCACACAGAGTCGGACACTACTGAAGTGATGTAGCAGCAGCAGCAAGGGAATTCCCTAGTGGTCTAGGGGTTAGGACTCTGCACTCTCATTACTGAGGGCCCAAGTTCAATCTCTGGTCAGGGCATTAAGATCCCAAAAGCCACACAGTGTGGCAAGGAAAAAAAAAAAAAAAAAACTAAA
>SJYS01019359.1:0-26934 GCA_006410695.1 Philantomba maxwellii
ACTTCAAGTCAGGATGAACGCAAACTGGACAGAATCATTAAAAAATATTACATGGATATATTTTATGAATTTGAGTTAACCTGTTGAATGGTCTCTATGAATCTAGCATGAAAGAAGTTCAAATTATTGTTTTGGTCTTAGGTTATTCAACCCCACGCCGCTCGTTTCTTCCCCCAAGGAGGAGAGAAAGCTACTTTTATTTTGGCACCAGTATATAATCTCAGACACACACGATCCTGTCTGCTGTGATACAGATTCAGTTCTCCTGGAGTTCAGTAAAAAGTGAGGTCAGCATGCATAGAGACCTGGGGAAAACAAACTGATTTAAGGTACTAAACTGGGAAATACTGTTCCATTTCCTTCTGAATGGAGTCCACAGTGGTGCTGGAAAGCCATCTGGAGAACTGTAGCCCCAGGAGTAATAGCATGCTGTAATGCATTTGATTAAAAAGAGGAAGGGGAAAAAAAAACCATGGGGTGTGTTATTCTCGTACTAGGATTGGAGAGCAGTCAGCCCATGAGTCGTGGTCCATGGAGAGTTTGCCTGGATTACTTTAAAAGCACTTTTGCAGAGCTGGGCAAATGAAAGTCATGTGTTTATTCATCAAGGAGACCTTCTCTTGGGGATATTTTATTTGCAGTTCTATAAAGAGGCAAAACCTCCACATTTTTAATCTTCTGTGTGAGAACTTCTAGGCACTGGAAAAGCAGTGACAGGAAGAATGAGTTTGGATGGCTCAAAAATCCTGATAGAGTTTGGGAACTTGTCCAAACTCTTTGAACTTTCCAGCTGTGCCATATTGGATTCTGTGTCTAGGATAGCAAGTTCACTGGCAGCTTCTCAGGCTATTTTGAAGTTTACATCAAGGGTTCTGTCAAGGCCCAGAGGAGCAATGGTAACACCGAGACACTCAGTCTTGAGTGTGGAGATGTCAAGATAGCCTTACATTTCTTCAGTGGGAATTTGAGAGACATGCTGAGGTCATTTGTTTCGTGCAGGGGAAACTTTTGTAGCAATCAAGAATGCCTTTGAGGGATTTCAGTGGTCATTTCCCAAGCTGCTCACTCAAGTGCTCTCAGCTCAGTGCAAAGGGTCTCACCATGACATCACAGCACATGTGGAATAAAACCACGTCATTGTTTGGAGATTGCAGAAGGTTGTAGCTCCAACTCCAGAAGCCAATACTACTTTGGGACTTTGGTTTGGACCATAGGAAACTGAGTTCAACCAAAGACAGTCAAGTTCAGCTCTTTGTGCTTCTCTGTACAGGCCTGGTTTCATGAAGTTTCAGGATACTTGGTACATATTTTTAAATTTGCTGAGTCCAAAGAGGGATGGAAAGAGGCTTTCACTTCCCGTCCTACTTAATTTTGTATGCCACTGGACACATAAAGGCAAATGTAATTGCTTCTGAGGTATAATTTAGGAGAGAAACATGTCCATTAGATATCTATTATTGGGTAACAAGTCACCTCAAAATTTAACAGGTTAAAATGACAAGCATCTCTTATCTCATAGTTTCTCTGAGTGAGAATTCAGGAGTGGCTGAGTTCAGTGGTTCCAGCTCAGGGTCTCTCTTGAGGCTGCCGTCACAACGTCAGCCAGGGCTGCAGTCATCTGAAGGCTTGACTAAGGCTGGAAGGTCTGCTCCCAAGATGGCACCATAGTGGTGTTGCAAGCCCTTGCCATCTGGGCCTCCCCATGGAGCTGCTTACATGCCCTCAGGATATGGAAACTGGCTTCCCCAGAGTGAACTGGGAAGAGAGACAGCTGGCAGGAAGCTACAATGCCTTGACCTAATTTTGGAAGTCAAAGACCTTTCTTCCACCATATTCTCTTCATCACAACTGAGACACTAAGTGCAGCCTACTCTTAAGGAGACAAAAGTTAGTGTCCACCATTTGATGGGAAAAGTATCAAAGACTCTGTAGACTTATTTTAAAATCAACACACCCTGAGCCTCAGAAGTCACTGAGCTTCAGTTTACTGATTTTTGAAGTGATATCCAAAATATTTGCTACACAATGCTATTGATGTGATTAGAAATTATGTTCATCTAATACTTTGAATGGCCCCAGTCAAATAAAGAGTACATATGGTAATGACAGTGACAGTCCTGGTGATGACAAAGAATGATCTTGGGCAAGTGACACAATCTCTGAGTGCCTTTTGGCTATACCTAACAAATGAGACTATTTTGAGGATTAAATAGTGTAACTTAAAAGAAAACAGTTCCTGGCACAAAGTAAATTAGTTTTCCTAGTCTTCTGGAGGAACACCAATGAAATGATATTTTGGTCATTCTTGTTATTTAAACAGATCATCTTTAAAATGGAAACATCAGCTAGCATTAAGGTCATAAATACTAAAATTGCTAGAGCACACCCACTGGGGGAAAATAGGGTACTCACATTTTAAAATCTACTCATCTAGACAAGTGTTCATCTCCTCTCCATTAAAGGGACAATTTTCTTGCATGATTCATTGCACTGTTGTTTGTGTGTCAGCCAATCTCTTCAGGGTGTTGTACCTTGAGATGACATTTATCATGCCCTCTTAAAAGAATGGTATAGAGCCAATCATAAAATACACACGCACACATACACCAATCTGTCATTTAGTGTGTCATTTGGTACATTGCCATCATCTGAAAACAATTATCCTGGGAACGGTGATGAGATTGGATATGAAAAGGGATGGAAAATGTCAGAGCAAAGCATTTGATGGCAGATGGTTTTTACTGTTCCAAAATGATGCTCTGCCCGGAAGCCAGGGAAACTTTTGGTACAACAATAAGGCCAAGGAGTTGGGTGGCATGGTGCAGCTGCCCAGTGAAGCAGTCAGATTTCAGGCCCCAAGCTCAGAACAGTCCCAGCGTGGCTCAATCAGTGCAACTTAAAAAAAGAAAAAACAGGTCCCTTACCTCCTAAGAAACATTTCGTTTAACTGGATAGGGGCTTACCAGGTGGTGCTAGTGGTCAAGAACCCGCCTGTCGATGCAAGAGACAGAAGAGATGGGGATTGGATCCCTAGGTCAGAAGGATCCCCAGGAGGAAGGCATGGAAACCCACTCCAGTGTTCTTGCCTAGAGAATCCCATGGACAGAGGAGGCTGGTGGACTATAGTCCCTAGGGTCTCAGAGTTAGACATGACTGAAGCAATTTAGCACACATACTGTTTCTGGTGAGGTTACTCCAGCAAAGGCCTATTTACACACAATACTTTCAAGTTTCCAGGAATTTAAGGTAAATTTGGCCAGTTCAGTTCAGTTAAGTTCAGTTGCTCAGTCGTGTCCAACACTTTTCGACCCCATGGACTGCAGCATGCCAGACCTCCCTGTTCATCACCAACTCCCGTAGCCTACTCAAATTCATGTCCACTGAAGTTGGTAATACCATCCAACCATCTCATCCTCTGTCGTCCCCTTCTCCTCCTGCTTTCAATCTTTCCCAGCATCAGGGTCTTTTCAAATGAGTCAGTTCTTTGCATCAGGTGGCCAAAATATTGAAGTTTCAGCTTCAGCATCAGTCCCTCCAATGAATATTCAGGATTGATTTCCTTTAAGATGGACTGGTTGGATCTTTTTGCTATCCAAGGGACTCTCACGAGTCTTCTCTAACATCACAGTTCAAAAGCATCAATTCTTCAGTGTTTAGCTTTCGTTTTAGTCCAACTAAGCCTCCATGAATTTGAGGAGCAAGGGAGCGTATCTTTGTAACAGAGATGTACATGTGGGAAGAACAAAGAACAAAGACCATTATCCTGCTGCTCTGGGAAGAGTCTGCTTTCCTCCTTTCCACCTCCTATTAGTCAAAGGCGGGGTGGGTGGGGAAGATTCCAGTTTTCCTTGGAATGGATTGTCAAAACTTTCCCCTCCAGGCTTGAAACTTGTTCCCCTCCAAGCTGCTCAGCACGTTGTCAAACCAGTCTTTACTTGAAAGGCAAATGGCATCAACATGAAAGATGTCATATTATAAGTACTACTCACTCCACCCCCAGAGCCCCCACCCCCACATTCTGAAAGATTTTTGAAAGATGTTGCATCCTGCATCTGGGGCCTTTCAGAGTGGAGGCTGAGGGGAGCAAGCAGTCCTGCAGGGGAAGGGGCCAGGGGGCCCTAAACCTCATCTGGAGAAGGTCCTTGACTGGTTTCTGTAGAGCAAATGAAGGAGAAAAACTATTGACAAGGAAGCTGGGGTGGGGAAGACAAAGCAGGGGAAACGTCAGTTTTTATGGAGCTTGCAAACCTGAGCTCAAATATTAAAAATGCTTTCATCAGTCTCCTTAATCCAGAGAAATTCTTTTTGGCTTAGATGGGAGGAAAAAATCAGTCCCTTAAGGGGAAAGCAAGAGGAGAAGGAGGTAATAAGGATGTGAGTCAGACACAGGGAATGGCTGGCAAAGGCATTTGTTTCATGAGGCGGAGGAGTGCTTATCTTAGCTGATCGAACGTTGCAGACCCCTGGTAAAGCCCGCCTGCTTCTTACTGATTTCTCTCTTCAGTTATGATAAAATTTTGACTCCATTAAGTGGGGGCAAGGTGAGAAAAAAAAGAGTTGTTTCTCTCTTGTTCACTCCTTCCCTGGGGAATAAGCGGCACTCGGGCTCCAAAGCTGTGTTTTCCTTTGGGTTTTGCCTTTTAATAGGGGTTGCAGAAAGTGATTATAGACATTTGAGGGGAAATAAAGCCTGTGGTTTATTAACAGAGCTGGTTTGAATCAGCAGCGATTTGACGAGGGTAACATTAGAGCTACAACACTGATAACTGATACTATGATTTTCTATGCTTTTAACCCCAAACTGAAGTCTTGTGGATTCACAGACAGAAATGCATTTGTTTTCCTGACCAGGCTGTGGGGAGTGAGTGTTTTGTGAGGACAGCATGAGAGAAGGGCCCAAGAGACTGGGGGCTGAGGAGGCTGCCTCAGGGCATCTGATTCTCAGTTGGTATTCCAGCTGCTTAGAAGTGAGCCTTGCAGACCTGAAGGCTTCCCAGTAAGGCCAGTGGAAGTGACAGGAATGGGAGGAGGCAGGTCCCAGCTCCCCCCGTGATGGGTAAGTATCCTGAACCCCTCTTGGCAGACCTGAGGTGATATCTCAGGTCACGGGACCCTCCGTTTCCCAGAGGCAATAAGTGATATTATTCCTTCCCTCTAATAAGAAAGTTGAAAAAGTCTAGGCCTGCTTCCAGGCAGAAGGCTGCTCTTTAGGGTAACCCAATCCTGTCCTACCCTGAATAAAATCTCCTGGATCTCTCCCACCCAGTCCATTAGCTAGCATGGCCTCTGCCAAAAGCATTGCCAACATCCCAGCGAGCTTACAGTTTGACCTTGAAAACTAAGGTCAAACTCCTGCATTAGTCAGCAACTATAGTTTGCCATATTTGCAGCCAGTTGAAGTAACTGGGTTTTCAGGAATGTTCTCCACTAGAGTAAGGCACTTTGTTTTTCAGTGTATTTTTTTTAAAAAGGGGGGAGAAATGGAGACCAAGCATTTCTCTTTCTCCGACTGACTGCTTAGTAGACAAGATGATGCATGAGGCCCCTCAAGACATCTGGGGATGAGGGTGATGAGTGGACAGGCTCATCCCCACCAGTCATTCCAAATTTTCTGCCATGTTCTGCATACCTGTGTTTAAATGGACACAAGTTACTCTTCCCAGGAGAGAGAGGGCTTTGGGTGTGTACAGATTCTTTCTTGTTCTCATGGCCATGGGGGCACTGGGCAGTCCCCAGGCTCTCCCCTATGTTCCTGGTGAAAGGGATCACGTAACCAGGAGATGGGTGCCGAGGTGCCGGTGGCCTGGGAGGAATCTGTGTCTCTCCCCTGCAGGTGAGAGTTAGCTTAGTTCCTCCCATGTGCCCTTTCACCTCTGACCACACTGCCCTACTGTTCCTCTGCAGTGAGCGTCTCCTGGAGAAACTGCCCTGTTCACGGCACCAGCTCCTTCTTGGGACCCCTCCTGACTCAGAGGGGTGCTCGAGGAAGCTATGTCTTACCACCCTTGGCTGCGAAGTGGACACCCAACTCTGGAGCAATAGAGTCTCTCTTCAGAACATTAAATCACTGGAGAATTGCAGAAACTAGGATTTGTTAGAGTTAAATCTCTTTAATGGCAGTGTTCTACAGTGGTGGTCACTGAACATTTTTTTTGTTTGTTTCATTATGCATGGGTTAAAAAAAAGTTGGACATGCATTCCCAATATATATATATTTGTTTTTACATTATACATATCTACTATTATTACTAACTAATATCTCAAAGCACACTACATAGTTAGGGTTTTTTAAAATGAAAAGTAAATATGACCCCAGTAGGAACAAACACGCCTAATGCCTGGATCTCAGTTTCTAATACCATTCTCCAATAAAAGGAAGCAGGACTCCTTGGATAAATGTTTGATTCTAGAACTGATGTGGAAAATATAGAAGATTAGCTTGCGGCATCATGTAATGACAGAAACTAAGGAGGCATTCAACCGAGACAAAACAAAACAGCATAATAATAGGGGTCTGTCAAAGGAACACAGGAGCCAACTATAAGCGCTCCTAATGGCCAGGGCTACAAAAGCATAAGCAACAAAACAAACAAAATACTATAAATATCCATGTGTCCATACTGATATAAATAAATGATTGGATAACTAAGGAAAAAGAGCAAATATCATGTACAGAATCATTCTAAATAATTTATGTATCTCATAGACTGCATATTACCATTGTTGTTAGAATGTTATTCTTGTTGCTGTTGTTATTATAATCTTTGTATCCTTTGTTAACCTATTTCTCAAAACCTATTACTCAAAAATCTATTACTTAAATAAAAAAACTACTTTAACTAAGGTAAAAATTACCTTTAATAAATTAGTATGTTCTCCTCTTATCCTGTTGACACAGGTGCATTTCAACAAGACCTTTCTGGAGAAACATCTATGGAACTTAGAAGACGTGAGACTGAACATTTATGGTATGAAGCCAGGGTAGTCACATTAGTTAGGGGCAAGCTTCATTTCTGACTCTAGTCCCCTCCTGTGGTGGAGACCTAATTTAGTTTTGCTTGAGACTTTCTTTGCTTTTATTCCTGATACATGGAGACTGAGGCAGAGGACTTCAGTTCCTATGGAATCTTATGGATTCCTTCTTTTAAACACTATTTCTGTTAACTTGTTCTGTGTAACAAAACACCCCCAAACTTAGTGTTTAAAAACTGCAATGAATTACTATTTTTCAAGATACTGTAGTTGACAAGGCAGTTCCTCTGCTGATTTTCCCTAGGGCCACTCAGCTATATTCATTTGAAGGGTCAGCTGGACTAAACTCCAATCACTCACATGACTAGTAGGTGATGCTGATCCTTGGCCTGGGTACCTGGGTTCTCTTCCCTATGGCCTCTCATCCTCCAGGAGGCTAAAGTGGCTTCCTTACATGGCAGCCTCAAGGTAGCCCCAGATGGTAAGAGTAGAAGCTACAAGCTCTCTTTAGGCTGGTGTTCCAGATTTCGTGCATCATTTTAACAACATTCTATCAGTCAAAGCAGGTCACAAGGCCCATCCATGATGAAAAGAGAGGCAAACAGATTCTATCTCTTAGTGGGAGGAGCTGCAAAGACTTTGTGCCCTGTGAAATCTACCACAGACAGCTATTTAGCCTCTCCATGATTCAGACCCCAGCAACTGAGATTACCACCCAAACCTTTGCAGAAACCCTCTATTTGTAGTACTCTCAAAGGGCCAGAGCAAGGAGGTACCAATAATATGATATTCTTGAAGATTTCTCTCTTTGCCCAGAGGTGGAAGATTCTGAGCTGTCTCACTTGTGAGGAAGAACCCTACCTTGGCTAACCAGCATGCATTTCAGGGTACTGCCCACATTTCCAAACTAGTTCTTGAAGGTGGTAGTAATTTCCAAAAGATTGAATTTCTAAGCCTAAGAGAATGAAATGACCTGAAGAGCATCATCATAAAACTGTATTTCTAAAGTGCTCAGTTTGCCTGAGAGGAATTCAGAGTGGGAGAGAATAGATCCTACCATCTGTATAAATTTGCAAGGTTCCCTGACACTTGACAGTTTGTAAAAAGAATTGGTAAAATACATTGAATTCCCTGGTCATGCCCCTCCACTCAAACATGAGGAACATTTTGAATAATATCACTTTGCACCGTGGGGGAAGCGGAAATGTAGTGAATTCATGCAACACCTCATTCAATCCTCACAACCACATTCAGAAGGAAGAATTAACTGAGGAAATGGTTTCTGAGAGGTTAAGAAATTGTCCAATGTCTCACAGCTAGTAAGAACTGAAAGTGGAATTTAAATATTCAATTTTGTCAGTATGATGCTAAGACTTACTTACCACCACTGCCATATCTCCCAGGAGGATGTACACAAAAGACTTGTCAGATCATGCCTTGTATAAAGGGATACAAGAAACCAAGGAGTTGGAAGAAAAAAGTCCCAGAGGGTTAAGTTTTGAAGGGGATTTTTGAAATGGTCTAGAAGCACAGTGTTATTCCATCCTTATCAAAGAAAGACTATTAAAGGGGTAAAGAGAAAGAGTAGAGAGAGAAGGGGAGATGAGGAAGGGGAGGAGGAGGAGAAGAGAAAAGAAAGAAGAGGAAAGAAGGAAGAGAAAAGAGGGAAGAGGTGGCCTTCAACAAGGCCCTGCTAACAAAGAGGCATTTTCCTTTAGCCAAAGGGAAGTTCAAGGCACTCTGGTATGTTGCCCAGGCCATTTTGGGCTTTCCAGCCAAGCATGTGATATGACCAGGATAGTTAAGGTGAGCGTGGGAAAAGTCATTAGTTAAATTCCATTCAATTCAACCTAGCATTGTGTAGGGAAATCTTTTGTCTTCTTAACTAAGACTCTTTTGTAAGGTACTGTCATTCTGTACCACATAAACATAAATCTCTGGGGACAAGCTATTGAGATACTAACTTTTGCCTTGTTTGCACATACAGTTTTCTGCTTTGCTTCACTTTGACTGGGCATGTTGAAGACCCATGCCCTCACCTCATAGCCGGGGAGGGAGCAGGGCTATGGAAGGGGTGGGTAAGGGACTTGGTCTTATTGTCCAGCCTGGAATTGGACTCCACATCTATCTCACCTGTGCTAGTGACTGCCTCTTGATAAAAGTGGGCCTGCGCCTGACAGTAGGCTGAGAAGCAGAAGAGGTGAGAGAAGCCAGTCGATTATAGATTAAAGGCAGGGTAACTAGAGATTCTTCACTACTGTGATGGAGGAGGGAAGGGGGCCCACAGATACTGACATCAGATGTTCTGCTAATCACATAGGTAGGAACCTGGAACCAGATTTTTCTGCTCTGGAAGAATAAGAAAGTGGTACGTCCTGTGTACTCAAGAGTTGCAGGGAAAATTTATAGTCATTACACATGTTTTTATATATACACTATTTTCTGGTAATGTCTAGCTATTTCATGTTCTTTAGCCTTACTTCCAGAGAAGGCAATGGCACCCCACTCCAGTACTCTTGCCTGGCAAATCCCACGGGTGGAGGAGCCTGGTAGGCTGCAGTCCATGGGGTCGCTAAGAGTCGGACATGACTGAGCGACTTCACTTTTACTTTTCACTTTCATGCATTGGAGAAGGAAATGGCAAACCACTCCAATGTTCTTGCCTGGAGAATCCCAGGGACGAGGGAGCCTGGTGGGCTGCAGTCTATGGGGTTGCACAGAGTCGGACACGACTGAAGCGACTTAGCAGCAGCAGCAGCAGCCTTACTTCTGCTGCTGAGTTCTTGGAGAGGCTGAAATCACTTTTTACACTCGCATATCCCTTGGTTCTAGGCTGACAGTCATTGCCTTAGATGACCTGTGCTGTTTTTGATGCTTGTAGCATATTGAAATCTTGTTGAAGATTATTAAATGATTCTCAAATTTCCTAAGCANCTTACTTCTGCTGCTGAGTTCTTGGAGAGGCTGAAATCACTTTTTACACTCGCATATCCCTTGGTTCTAGGCTGACAGTCATTGCCTTAGATGACCTGTGCTGTTTTTGATGCTTGTAGCATATTGAAATCTTGTTGAAGATTATTAAATGATTCTCAAATTTCCTAAGCATTTTGACAAGAGGAACCAGCCTAACGACAGCTGAGGGATAGCGTGCTGGTCCCAGCAGCTGGCACAGGGGTCCCGACCTTGCCCTAAATTTGGGACAGCAGGTGTCTTGTTGCTCATCTGGGGAGGAGCCAGCCTACTCCCCCACGGACACCAGCTACCCTGCCTCTGTGACATTCGTGATCACGTGGAGAGACTTGTCCAGTCTTCACCTTTAGAAGAACACTGACCCATTAGTAATGTTCTCCTCAATCATTTCTTTCATTGTAGCTCTATCTGATGGTCATATTCCTAGTTAAGAAACCAGCACCAAATGTCTTGCAGTTTAAGATTTCGAGTAGAACTTCTTTTCCAATTAAGTGTTCTATGCCCTAGAACACTAAGTTTAGAGTTAGATAGATGCATCTTTGGGGTTTCAGCCAGGGTGACTGGACTCTGCTGCTCATGTCATTTACATACAGGGAACATGAATGATCAGATAGGAGTGGGCAGACCAGGGCTTCCCTGGCCCTCAGAGGTCGTATTTCCACAGGGGATTCGAGAGTCATAGCTGTCAAACTGAGCCACTCAGGGGAGTACTAGTATTTTTCATGTTTCCCATATGACTCTGTGTGTGTATGTGTGTGTGTGTGTACACACGCATGTGTGCATGTGTAGGGGGGCTCACACGTCATTCCTCCACCCATTCTGAAAGTATTTGATAAGTGGAGATAAAGAATTTTGATAAGAAAGAGGTTGTTAACAAGTTCACATAGGATGAGTGTCTCTTTGGCATAGCTGATGCTGTAGGATTTGAAAACTGGGCTTTTCTATTTGGGAAATAAAGAAATAGGTTGATTTACTTATAGGCTGTGTCCTGAAAGAAATTATCATTGTGTTTTCTAAGCACATAAGTAACATATTTTTATTGCGAAAAATTTGGAAGAGCCAAAAGGGCAAAGACAAAATTTAAATTACCAATAATTCTGCTATTACATGTATGTAAGATTAAAATAAATACTGCATGTATACACTAGGCATGGTATATAATGTGATGCAATGTATAACATAAAAATTATATACAGTATAATGCATTATATTCTATTTTCCATACAAATTGGGAAAATTACTCATACTGTGTTGCAGCTTAAATGGTATGTAATTTCAGATTCTCTTAAATGTAAATAATACAAGTAAGAATTTGATGATAGAAGAGTAACCGAATGAACAATTGCATTAACGAACAAACGCACGAGCAGTTTCATTTTCCTGTTGGCAATGGAAGACTCACCACCATTCTGAAGGTTTTAAACTAGAGAAAATCTGAGAGATTTAGAATAACCTTGTTGTAATGAAATGATACTCCATTCCATCCTAACTTCATTCCCAAAATACATACACATGTGCACACATTTCTTTAAGTACTAGCTCTAGTTTATCTCTCTGTGAACTTGCCTAGAACAAGAAGTCTTATCCTATAGACTCGACTCTCAAAAATACAGAAAAAAGTCCTCTTTCCTCCTTATCTCTCTGTTACACACACACACCCCACACCACCACCATTACCTTTTCTGAAGCATAAATAAATAAGTCATGTGGGAAGCCCTTATGTAATTCTGAGATTTCAACACTGCTTATGTTTGTTAGGCTGTTATGAGGTGTTATCTTTCTTTTTTTTTTTTTCCTTTTGGCATCATCATCTTTCTCTTCAGAGATAAACTATGATTTAACACATATAGCTTCAAATAAAAACCTGCCCAGTATTTCTGAGGTCAAATGCATCTGACTCAACAAATGGTAAAATGCTTTGAGACTGGTTGTTCCTTACTGCCTCCCGAACGTTGCAAAAAGATGAAAATGGGAAAACAAACATTACAGCAAGAAATATGGGATCAGAGTAAATCAAATCTCATTTCCCTTCCCTCTAACTTTGTTTTGAGAACAAGCTTCTGGTGTCAGACTGTCCTCACTTGAATCCTGACTTTGGCCACACTTAACGGTATGACCATGGATCTTTACCTTGACCTCTCAAAGTTCTAGTTTCCTCGTTAGTATAGTGGGGATAATAGTAGTACTATTTTATGAAATCTGTGTGAGGTTTAAACTAGAGAGTATATGTATATCATGTATATGTACATCACCTGATACAGGGGATACGGGAACTTTTAAATGCAAAGTGCTAAATACTAAGCAATTATAATTTTATTATCATTATTAGTCAATACTATTAATAATATTATTGGGCTAGTATTAACTTGAAACCAAAGAATTGTAGAAGGAGCCACAGAGTTCCCCATAAATTTCCTCCTCAAATACTGATTTAATTTTACTGGGATCATTAAAATGAATATAAACATGGATAACATCAATGAACATCTATGAGGGACTAATGGGAAGCATTCAGACAATTTCCTGCTTATAAAAGGAATCTAACATGATAAAAACAAGTGAATCCCCAGGGAGACCTTCCTAAAATTTCTAACTACAGCTTGTCATGATCCATAATGCTATGTTGCCTCTTGTTTCAGTACTGTATCTAGATTATAAATTAATGGCCTTGATTGGCAAATTACCCCATGTAGTCAATATCTCTTCATGAGAGTGACTGTAAGAGGAAACTAATTCTGTTAAAGATTCAGTTACAAAGCAGCATGTCAAAGCCGATGAGGTATGATGCTGTCACGGGATTGGGGTTTAGCACCATGAAACTGATCAGCCATGAGTCATTTTTTGGCTCAAACACAGGGAGCCTCCAGGGAACACTAAGAGGATTTGCTAGTGTTCTGGCGGCCATCTCGGGGCTGTGTATTCTGCCCAAACTGCGCAAACCGTGAGACCAGGGCAGGGGAGTCCAGGATGGATATTTCCTGGCTTCATTCTTTCTGGTATATACAGAGCATCAGAACTTGGGAGAATGCTGTGTTGATCAGCATTTGGTGTTGAACGAGGTGGGGATGAGAAGACACATCATAATTTCTCCCTTCCTGCTTCTATGAAGATGTCTGGCTGGGCCCAGAGCNGGTATATACAGAGCATCAGAACTTGGGAGAATGCTGTGTTGATCAGCATTTGGTGTTGAACGAGGTGGGGATGAGAAGACACATCATAATTTCTCCCTTCCTGCTTCTATGAAGATGTCTGGCTGGGCCCAGAGCTTACCAGCAGTTCGTTGGAGAGGTGCAGGATTGGGAGTTGGGGGGAGTAAGAGTTTCCCCAGGCCTCCTAAGAGTTGATGGGGGCCAGTCTCTGAGGTGCATCCATCACCAGCGCATAGTGCATGGCTCCTCATGAAGAAGGTCTTTGACATCCCCTTGTGCAAACGTACTACAGGATTTCCCTACAGACTGAGCTGCAATTGAACCAAATGTGAGAGCATATTATCTTTGCTCATTTTTCTCCTTCCTAAATATGCCTGTTGTCATCTTGGACATCTTGGTCTGCTCTCTCCAGCCTGCCAGAAATATCATTCTTTATCACAGGGTCACTCAAAGTACCTTTGTGTCAGTGTGACTATTCCCACAGTGGGCACCACAGAATCCGCTGAGTACTCTTCCCTGTATAACACATTTGTGTTAACCTCAAATGGGATGACTTCACTGTTGGAATGGGAAGACTCTTTCTTCATCAGCATACATATATTTATAAGTACTCTTGCAAAAACCTGTATTCATTGTCAACCGAAAAATGTTGCTGTTCCCTGTCCTTCAATGTCTCCTGGAGTTTTCTCAAATTCATGTCCATTGAGTTAGTGATGCTCTCTAACTGTTTCTGCTCTCTGCTGCCCCTTTCTCCATCAATCTTTCCCAGCATCAGGGTCTTTTATGATGAGCTGACTCTTAGAATCAGGTGAAGCTTCTTCTGCTTCATTGACTACACTAAAGCCTTTGACTGGATCACAACAAACTATGGAAATTCTTAAAGGAATGGGAATACCAGACTACCTTACCTGTCTCCTGAGAAATTTGTATGAGGGTCAAGAGGCAAGAGTTACAACCTGACGTGGAACAATGGACTGTTTCCGTTGTACTGCTGAAACCTAGCTTAAAGGATTTTGAGCATAATCTTGCTACCATGTGAAATGAAGCTTCAACTTCAGCTACAGTCCTTCTATTGAATATCCAGGTTGGTTTCTTTTAGGATTTACTGGTTTGATCTCCTTTCAGTCCAAGAGACTCTCAAGAATCTTCTCCAGCACAACAATCTGAAAGCATCAATTCTTTGGTATTCAGACTTCTTTGCAATCAACTCACATCTGTACATGACTACCAGAAAAACCACAACTTTGACTATATGGACCTTTGTCAGCAAAGTGATATCTTTGCTTTTTAATACAGTTAGGTTTGTCACAGCTTTTCTTCCAAGGAACAAGCATTTTTTAATTTCATGGCAGCAGTCACCATCTGCAGTAATTTTGGAGCCCAAGAAAATAAAAATTTTCACTGCTTCCCTTCTATTTGCCATGAAGTAATGGGGCCAGATGTCATGAATCTTAGTCTTTTGAATGTTGAATTTCAAGCCAGCTTTTTCTCTCTCCTCTTTCACCCTCATCAAGAGACTCTTTAGTTCCTCTTCACTTTCTGCTGTTAGAGTGGTATCATCTACATGTCTGAGGCTGTTGACATTTCTCCTGGCAATCTTTTTTTTTAGAATGATATTTTATTTTGCAAATATTCCGAGGACTACAAGCTCATCTTCTGGCAATCCTAATTCCAGCTTGTGATTCATCTAGACCAGAATTTCACATGCTGTATTTTGCATATAAGTTCAATAAGCAGTATACAGCCTTGTTGTACTCCTTTCCCAATTTTGGAACCAGTCCATTGTTCCATGTCAGGTTCTAACTATTGCTTCTTGACCCTCATACATGTTTCTCAGGAGATAGGTAAGGTAGTTTGGTATTCTCATTTCTTTAAGAATTTTCCACAATTTGTTGTGATCCACACAGTCAAAAGTTTTAGTGTAGTCAATGAAGCAGAAATAGATGTTTTTCTGGAATTCCCTTGCTTTATCCATGATCCAACAAATGTTGGCAATTTGCTCTCTGATTCTTCAAATGACTTCTGGATTGAAGGGGCTTCCCTAGTGGTTCAGATGGTAAAGAATCTGCCTGCAATGCAGGAGACCTGGGTTCAGTCTCTGGGTCAGGAAGATCTTCTGGAGATGGGAATGACTACCCACTCCAGTATTCTTGCTTAGAGAATTCCATGAACAGAGGAGTCCTGTGGGCTACAGTCCACGGGGTTGCAAAGAGTCAGGCATGACTGAGCAACTAACACACAGTTATACTTTTAAGACGGATGGACAATTAGTCAGGTAGATATCCAGAGACTGACATGAAATTTAGTGATTTCTGCCTTGACTTTCCAGTGTGCCTTCACATATTAGGAACTTAATTTCTCTTGATCTCAGTTTCTAGAAGGAGTTCATCTTTGAGTCAATTGTATCTTTAAGCTCAAATTTTAATTTTAGATTATTTGATACAATATGTATATATTATATATATCAAGAAGTGTGAATATCCATCAGTATCTATCTGTAGATAGATAGACATTCTTGGTTGTCTTAAGGGTTAAAGAGATGTAGATTTAAAGCCCTTCAATCACATCGCCTGGTGCATAGAAGTCACTCAGTAAGGAGTGGGTTGCTATGCCCTTCTCCAGGGGATCTTCCCAACCCAGGGATCGAACTCAGGTTTCCCGTATTGCAGATGGATTCTTTACAGACTGAGCCACCTGGGAAACCCCAAATATGTGCTGAATCATTACTATTTCTACCCACACAAGCACGCATATACTTAAGCCACCTCTGACTTATAAACCCTCAGTTGAACTCATAACTAATAGCTGAAGGGGTGTAGCTTACATCTCCTGTCCATGAATGATCGCTGCCTTCACGCTGGACACCTTGCAGCTCTCCCCTTGAGTTCCATGGAGGTGCTGGAGTCTCAGGACTGGAGGGTGAAGCTGTTCACTCCTATACACTCAACACAGGAGGGTGAGAGCCCTCCTGCCCCTGGGCCACCCCTGGGAGTGGGTGGTTTTCCAGCAATCTGCCTTGTTCTGTGGAATGAATTTTCCATGGGACAGTATGTTACATGGTACTTGGTTTCTTGGAGCAGTCCACAAAGGAATCTTGTATGAGTCAGGGATGAGACACATGGTCTCCAAATTAGGTAATTTGGGAGAGTTTAATGAGGGCATTGTTTACAAAGATGTGGGCAGGATGTAGAGAAATCACAGCAGATTCTGCAATAACCTGGAGAATAGCTACAGAGAAACTTAGGTGCCTAGTCCTGAAAAGACAATGGGAGAAGCAGTTGTCATGACTTGGTGACAGAGAGATTTGTAAGGAGGCCACCAGCCAGGCCCCTTTGTTAGAGAGACACAGTTGGCTTGTGCTAAGTGGGAAGGGAGCTAAGGGTGTCAACATATCCCCTCCCCATTGGGTGAACCCATCTGGAAGCCAAAGAATAAAGGGGGCCAGTCCAAGCGGGTATAGACAATTCAGATCAGCCTTTCGTGCAGAGCAGTGTAGGAGAGAGCACAGTGGTGATCCCCAATTCTAAAGGTCTCCGGAACCTAACCACTATTCTTTCTAAAGGGTACTGGTTTCCAAATCCAAACAACACACCTGACTACCTTTTAGAACACTGCCTGTGTGTAATGTGTAGTGTCTTTTTCTCATATACATACATGTTTTGTGAATAAATATATATCTAAGTGTCCACACATGAATTAATATAATTAAAGATAACTAGTTAATTTTTAGAGCAAAAGAGAGAGTTGCTATTGAGAATTATATTGGTATACAGGTAAACTGGCCCAATTCCGGGCAAAACAGGGCTTATGACACCCTAACTAAAATGCAGTGAGTTGGATTCTATGTCTCATATGAATCGTAATCTCATTACTTCACAATCACTTGTATCTATTGCATATATGTTATACATTTGTGGCAGGCACTGCTCTCGTATAGAAGGTATACCTATGAAGTATAATTTGAAAAAAACATCAGTTAAAAGGAGGGAGGCCTCCTGTTTTGAATACTCATTATACTGGCTATGCTCTATGTCCCAAATTTCCCCACGAACACAGCTATTCCTTTGTGTTGAGGTATTTTCTCCCATCAGTTCAGTTCAGTTTAGTCGCTCAGTCGTGTCCGACTCTTTGCAACCCCATGAATCGCAGCATGCCAGGCCTCCCTGTTCAACACCATCTCTCGGAGTTCACTCAGACTCACGTCCATCGAGTCAGTGATGCCATCCAGCCATCTCATCCTCGGTCGTCCCCTTCTCCTCCTGCCCCCAATCCCTCCCAGCATCAGAGTCTTTTCCAAAGAGTCAACTCTTCGCATGAGGTGGCCAAAGTACTGGAGTTTCAGCTTTAGCATCAGTCCTTCCAAAGAAACCCCAGGGTTGATCTCCTTCAGAATGGACTGGCTGGATCTCCTTGCAGTCCAAGGGACTCTCAAGTGTCTTCTCCAACACCGCATTTCAAAAGCATCAATTCTTCGGCGCTCAGCCTTCTTCACAGTCCAACTCTCACATCCATACATGACCACAGGAAAAACCATAGCCTTGACTAGACGGACCTTAGTCAGCAAAGTAATGTCTCTGCTTTTGAATATGCTATCTAGGTTGGTCATAACTTTTCTTCCAAGGAGTAAGCGTCTTTTAATTTCACGGCTGCAGTCACCATCTGCAGTGATTTTGGAGCCCCCCAAAATTCCCTAAGATTTGATGTTAGACTCCTAAGACTGTTGATAACCTACTGGCAAGTTTTTTCAATTTTGACCATCTTAAAAATTTCCTATGTGAAGAGGATACATAGAAAAAGCTCTCTAATGATGGGAGATGGCTGAAATATTTTGGGTTGTTGGGCTGACTTCTTGTGACAGAAACCATCTTCTGGTCAAGGTGTCCCAACTCTACACTACCTCTCCCCTCATTCGGTGCCTGATGCAGGCCCAGCCTCACTTCTATCTTAATCAGATGTATGATAACAAATTCTTCTTTTAAGGACAGCTAAACGTGTGTTTAATGGATTATCTGCTAATTTCCCAAAGTGTGGGAGGCACCCCACTGTGATACTCAAAAGATGATATCAAGTCCAGTTCAGGTGTGTTATTAAACAACACTGCTGCTGCTGCTGCTAAGTCACTTCAGTCGTGTCCGACTCTGTGTGACCCCATAGACGGCAGCACACCAGGCTCCGCCGTCCCTGGGATTCTCCAGGCAAGAACACTGAATCCCACACAAAAAGAGCTTTTCCTGTAGTAGACACTGTTGCTTGGTTGGAGAACTCCAACTTTTTTAAGGAATTGCCCAGCAGAGAAGATGGCTCTGTGTCCTGCTCAGGGGTAAATCCAGATCGCTCTAAAATATCATGATAATTCCAATACTCTTATACTGGCTTTGCAAGAGGGCATGAGCCCGTTCTAGCCAATGAAACATGAGAGGGAGTGCTCCAAGGGCTTCTGCAAAGGCTTCATGACTTCTTGAAACTGTTTCTTTTTTGGTTGAATAGAGATGATGTTTTTGTTACACCTTGATTACCTCCTGATGCAGCCTCTGATGCATGAGGCTACTTTTGCATCTTTTTCATGTGCTATTACATGTCCTTTTACATGCACTGTGCAGTATACTAAGATCTATTTTTACATCCGCTGATGGCATGCTTTTTGTCTCTTTTCCCAGACTCCACTCTGTTAGTGTTTCTTTCTCTCTCTCCATTCATTAATCTTTTCCTGATCACAAACTTTTTTTACTTGGTCTACAAACATAAGCAAATCCATATCATCATAAGACAGACCCCTGATCCTGCCTTCTCTTCAAGCTGCTCTGCTTGGTCTTGCCCAGTGCAGCCCATCCTCTTGCTGGAGCCACCTGGATTCTGTGTCTTTTTCCATTCCTGTTGGTTCCTCTGTTCTCTGTGTTCTGACATCTGCGTTTGTGCCCCCACTGAAACTGGTCTTACGTATTTTGATGAACTACCTCCTAATCCATAGTCAATCACTTTTATTCAATACCCCATTATTATCTTCCAAGCTGTGCATCCTACTCTGTGCTTGGTACCATCCTAAAGGACTGTGTCAGAGCAGAGAACAAAGCAGACCAAGATCTCTGCCTTTGAGGTGCTTCCATTTTGGCATTACAAGTGAGTAAGCTGCATAACAATTAGAAAATGGTAAGGGCTAGTTAAAAGGAAATAGTAGAACAGGAAGAGAATGGAGGGACAAAGACTGGATGGGCAAGATACGTTGTAGAGATAACACTGAGGAAAATTTGAAGGAAGCTGGGGATCAGTAATTAAAATTCTGCTGAAATATAATTTTATTTGGGTATACCAAAGATTGTTATATTCCAGGTAGAAAGAAGAGCTGAACAATGGCCTCAAGGCAGAGAACACAGTGGAAGCCAAATGGCTGGTGAGGAGAGTCAGTAAAGGGCAGGAGGTAGAAGGGGAGTCAGAAAGGAGATGGGCATCATGTCACCTTGGGCAGGCAGGTCCCATCTATAACATCCAAATGACCTCAGGGACATCATTTGTTTGATGATTAAATAATCCTTTTAAATGTAAAAAGGTAAGACAACAATAGGACAATAGCTCTCTATTAAATGTTAGTTCCACTGCAGTAAGTCTAGTTCTATTTTATAATAAATTCTAAACAGGAAAGATTATCTCATCTACTTTTTACTCATTGAGTGTAGCAAGTTATATGCAGATGATTTATAACCTTCTGATTGTGATGATGCCTTGAGAAAGGGAAGAATGAAAACATCTTTAGTTCTGACCTGAAAAACAAGCTACATGAAATGATAATGTGAAAAGCATATAGGACACCATTTAACAAGGTCCTATCCAGTATATCATGCTAAGCACAGATAAGATTTTAAATTGTCTAGTAATGACATTTACAAATACTAAAGAAGGTTTATATATTTGAACCACTTTGCTGTGTACCTGAAATTAAGCACAGCATTGCATATCAACTATACTTCAATAAAAATTTTAAAAAATGACAAAAAAATGACATAAATTTGAATAACATTTTACTTAACTTTGTATATCCAAAATATTATTTACCATGTGATCAATACAGAAATTATTAATATGGTATTTTGCATTTTTAAACACGGTCTTCAGAATCTGGTGTGTGTTTTATACTTATAGCTCATCTCATTCAACCTATCACACTGTAAGTGTTGAACAGTCCTGTGTGACTGGTAGCCACCATATTCGACAATGCAAGTCTAGTATATTTTAAATACTTAACAAATGTCTAGTATTCTTATTAGAAATAGAAGGAATTGGGAAGTATGCTTAGCCCTGGTTTTGAGAGAGGAGGAAATGGAAACTTTGGAGACTTGTATCCAATAAAGGCTTAATGACCTTGTCTGCTAGTTTTCCTCCCATGCTGTCTCGTCTAGGATGTCAGGGTTTCAGCCCAAGTGACTAAGCGATGGCTCCACACAGGAAAGACCTGAGGCCAGCCTGTGGGTGACTCAAGGGCCCAGGAATGTGAGTCCCCATCTCCCAGGGCCCGTCCGTCACCAGCATCCCCGCTCTCACTGCCCTCATGTCTCGCCACACCGGGGATCAGTTCATCCAGGTCTCTGCTTGGCTTGGTTCACACCCAGGATTGCTCCCCAAGGGGTTTCTCCATGAAGGTGTCTGATTTCAAATAACATTTCAGCTCCTTTGAGAGTGCTGTCATGGCAAGTGTGACTCTATTCGCTCCAGTATTGGTAGCAGCGCAAGGCAGGAGCTCAGAGTAGGCCTCAACTCTTAGCTATGTTTTTCCACTAAGGATTTAATTAAACCACTGCTGTGTCAATATTCTTAACATGCTGCCAGCCTCTTTCCTGGGATGGAAACAGGCTAGTCTCCCCATAAAGAGTCAGAGGCTTACGGGCTCCTGCGAGGGAAACCAGCTTTGAGAGTCCACATGGGGTTTTTTCAAGGCAGAGGCATGTGATGCAGGCCTCTGGTTGCTACATGGCGATTGGCATTGTGGTGTGATGGTCCTAGGCTCCATCTGCAGCTGCACCTCAGACCAGGAATAAGGGCCTCAAGCCCTGCTTCAAAGGCCTCCATCAGAATGACCTCCCTTCCTTTTCCTCCTTTACCAGCTTCTCTCTTCCTCTCAGGAAATGAAAAAGTCCCATTGACAAGTGGGGGTTGCCACCTAGCTCCCCAGAACCCCAATTGTTAGCCCTTCTGTTCATAACAATTTGAATGTTTCATCTGTCATTTTCCAGCCTCTGTGGGGCTCCAAGAAGGATACTACTATCCTTGTAGTGAATGTTTCAGTCAGTTGGAGGAACTGAGAGATTAAGTAATCTCCTCAAGGCTGCTAAATCTCAGACTTGGGATTTGACTTGACTATCCTGCTTTTCAAAATAATAGTAATAACAGTAAAATAATAGCAGCAATATGTAGTAACCACCCAATAAAAGGGAGCCATTATCATTACACAAATTAGATAAATGCATAATTGGTATGTTGACACCCCTCTTTCCCTGGTGCTGGCCAGAAATGCTATCATTATATAGACTTGATTCGCATTTTAATGAGTAAGGGCATCTTCCCGTGGAAGCACTGTCTCCTCCAGGTGCTGTTAGTTCTTGAATGATGCAGAGCCAAGTCCCGAGGAAAGGAGACAGGGTAGGAGCTTGAGTTAGCGGAAAAATGGTGGGAGGGAAAGAGGCCTGTGTTGCTGAGTTGGAAGAGGCCAAAGGTGGATTTCCTCCCTTGAATTTTGTATACTGTCCATTGCAGCAGATCGTGGACTGCTTACTGAACAGTCCACTGGCCCCTCTGCATTTTCCAGACTCCCTTGCCATTAGAATGGGTCACGTGACTTGTTCTAGTCAGTGGAAGTGGGGTATTGTCTATTTCTCTCTGACCAAGAGGCTGTGTGTTTCCTCCAACCCTCCTTCCTCTACCTTGGCAGTTTTGGAGATCACAATGCGGACATTGTGGGCTACAATTGAGGGCTACAAGGTGGAGGATGGCACCCAAATCCCCTCAGACTTCTAGGTGATCAAGAAAGAAGACTTTATTGTATCATGTTACTGAGACTCTAGGGCTTATCTGTTACTGTATCATAGCCTCTTGTTTGATGCACCTGCTTCCAACCACCATTTCCTCTCTTTCTCCCTTACATAGCAGCATAGGATATTATACAGCATACATCAGATCCTATTTCATGCTGCTTAGGATGTGTGTGCTTAGTAGCTCAGTCGTGTCTGACTATTTGTGATCCTATGGACTGTAGTCTGCCAGGCTCCTCTGTCCATGGGGATTCTCTGGGCAAGAACACTAGAGTGGGTTGCCATGCCCTCCTCCAGGGGAATCTTCCTGACCAAGGGATCAAACCCAGGTCTCCTGCATTGCAGGCAGATTATTTACTGTCTGAGCCACCAGGGAATCCCAAGAATATTGGAGTGGGTAGCTATCCCTTCTCCAGGGGAACTTCCTGACCCAGGAATCGAACCAGGGTCTCCTGCATTGCAGGTGGATTCTTTACCATCTGAGCTACCAGGGAAGCTCACCAGCTTAGGATATCTAGTGATTTTTCATGACTTTTATATGAATAAATAAAAATACGTTTTAAATATATTGTGCATGCTCAGTCACTCTGTCATGTCAGACTCTTTGTGACCCTATGGACTATAGCCTGCCAGTCTCCTCTGTCCTTGGGATTTTCTCAGCAAGAATACTGGAGGGTGTTGCCATTTTCTTCTCCAGGATATCTTCCCAACCCATGGATTGAACCCAGGTCTCCTGCATTGCATAAGGATTCTTTACTTTACCACTGAACCAGTGGGGAAACCCTTCAAAATAAAATATATTATATTTATATTTAAGTCATATTAATGTTAACATAACTAACTTTGGCCAATTAGCAATGTGGTGCAATTAGAGGCTTGAGAAGTGCTCACATCTGGAGGTTTGCTCTCTTGGAGTCCCACAATCGTTACAACACAAAAGAACCTGGGTTAGTTGGATGTTCAGCTAATGGAGGAGATCATCCAAGCCAGTGCAAATCAGAACTGCACAGCTGACCCATGGAAATGTGAGAAAAATTGTAAAGGTTAATACTTCAAGTCACTAAATTTTGAGGCATCCTGTTACACAGCAAGTGCAAGCTGATACAATAGCTACATGTACAACTCCCTTAAAAATTTTGCTAATAACAACTAGTATTTATTTCCTGACTATAGCTTCCCAAACTATACAACCTGCAGGAGAGCGTAACTAAGGACCTACAAGAACTGACATGTAATTCAATGTCCTCTACAATAAATTTTCTATGACATTCATTTCCTGGAAGTGCTTCATAAAAGAATGCCACTAAGAGAGGTTCCCTTCCATTGCCTCTAGGTGACCCAAAGGCTCAGAGGGTCCATCTTACTTCTATTTTCACAAAACTCAGCATAAGAAATATCCACCTTTATTAGTTGAAGTCCTGATGTTGTGTTTGGGTCTCTCTGGTTGGACAGAGAATTTCCTGGCTTTAATTTAACCTCAAGGTTGACAAATATCCATCACTGGCCCTTCTTATCACTCATAGTTTTCTTTGCAGAGATCCGTGGGTTCTATCCACAGGAAGATCATGCCCAGCATTTTGTCTGCAGAAACATGGGGGAGGTGATGTGGATATTGTCCTAGCTGACCTCTTTAATGAAAGTCCTGAATTCACCCAACATCCCTCTGATTGCAGGGTTGGGAAAATGCCTTTTGGTAAAATCATAGAGTGGTAAACATCAAGAGACTTTGGATCCATATAAACCCATCTCTTTACTCAAGGACACAGACTTCTTGGTGACAGAGCTAGGGCTAACGTACTTAGAGCCATTTCCTCTACTGACTGCACGTCAGCTCCTTCACATGGGCATTCTGGCAGCTCCTAATGCTAAGTCCTGCTCCCTGTTCTCACTCTGTGCTCTCACACTCAGTGAACTCATTCATTCCCAGATGTATAAATACCACTTTGTGCTTCTGACTTCCAAATATATATTTGCAAACTCCAGGCTTTTATATCTAATTGCCTGCTCACTATCCCTCCTTGGATGTTTTGCAGATATATCCAAGCTGACATATTCAAGACAAAACTTTTAACGTCTAACTGGTCTACCCCTCTCTACCTACATTTCACTGCCCTTACTCAGGTCACTATTATCATTTGTGTAGATGATTCCAACAGCTTCTGAGTCCTTTTCTTTCTTTTTCTTTATTTCTCTTCCCACTGAGGGCAGATTCTTTACCAGCTGAGCCACAAGGGAAGCCACAACTGACTTCCCTGGTGGCTCAGAGGTTAAAGCGTCTGCCTCCAATGCAGGAAACCAAGGTTCAATCCCTGGGTTGGGAAGATCCCCTGGAGAAGGAAATGGCAACCCACTCCAGTATTCTTGCCTGGGGAATTCCATGGATGGAGGAGCCTGGTAGGCTACAGCCCACTTGGTCGCAAAGAGTAGGATACGACTGAGCGACTTCACTTTCACTTTTGCTCAAACCCATTTATTGTCAATACTCTATGAGTATTCCAAGACTGACAAATCTACTTTGCTTCCCATAGCGTGCTTGTTGAATAAAAATCTGAAATCGAGTATTCCCCACACTTTATTAGTATAGGTTGGATTGTCATACCTCCTCAGTTCAGTTCAGTCATTCAGTAGTGTCTGACTCTGCGACCCCATGGACTGCAGCACGCCAGGCTTCCCTGTACATCACTAATTCCTGGAGCTTGTTTAAACTCATGTCCATCGAGTTGGTTATACCTCTTCAGCCAGAAGTTTATCTTCTCTGATTAGATATTTATAAGCAAAATTATTCGTTTTCTTTTTATTTAGAATTCTACTTTTTATTCATTTAAATATAGGAATTTAAGGGTTTTTTTTTTTTTTGCAGGAGCTATGTTGTTGGCTTATTTTACTTAAGAGAGCACGCAGATGCTTAGTATACTGTAAAGGCCCAAAACATATTTCCACATCTTTAAAACACAGCCATCTGTTCTCAAAACCTCTTCTACTCTCTTGGCTTTGGATAATCTCAATTCAAGCAGATAAGTTAGAATCATTGTTTCCAACATTCTCAGTCTATTGTCGTTAATGAATGACCTCAACACTTTATTCTCATATCTGTGATCTATATAAACAAATTGGAATAGAACTTTGCTGCAAGAGCAAGAAGGGTCTGAAGAATCCACTAAGAAGAGCCCATTTGCGGTCAGCAATAAGTAACATAGGTCACGTGGTTTGTCCATAGCCCAAGGGTGATAACAGAGAGGTGACAATGGAGGTTTGTTGCAGAAGAATCTGACTCTTTACTGACTCGATCATTTGTTATTTAAGTTCCACTTTGGACCTTGCTTCCTTCATTATATATATTTCAGTTTATCCATCTGGAGTAGATGTGAGCCAGAGAGATCCAAATACATGAGTTGTTCAAATGGACATTATTTTCAAAAAACAAACAAATCCCTGATTTTCTAAAAGCAGAGTTCTCCAGTGCATTCCTGATAACAGGAGCACAGCTTGAACATTCCTTGAAGAATTTCCTGGGCATGTGACTACTGGTGAAACTGAGAGGAAGGAAAGAATTGGAGAGCAGTGTCTGTAAAGGATGGCTGGTGCATCGTCATGAGAGAGTTTCTCCAAAACGACAGGGACAATCCATCCTAAATTCACCACATAAGACTTCTTTGAACTTTTCAGTTTTGCAGGGTATATGCATGTCTATTTCATCTGTGCCAATTCATAAAGTTCCACATGCCTGTGTCTATGAAGCTGTTCTCATACGAAGGTCGCCTACAGCCAGGCATTATCAGGTACTTATTAAATACTTTTCACTGACACACTTTTAAATGTAGGAAAACACTTTTTGAAAGCCCAAATAAGTGTTTTCTTTGCTCAGAAAATGCATGGCTTACATCTGGCCCGGTCTTCTGCCTTGTACAAGAAGCTCAACCACATTTTCCATATTTTAATGCAAAATGCAGTTACAAACGCAAGTTGCCACTGGCAGAGGAAAGCAAAATAATTGTCCCACAATCCAAGTGCAACTTTGCCTTTGCTGAAGTTGGCCCAGGTTCAGCGTCTACAAGGCTGCCGCACACCTGCAGCCTGGGTCCCTGCTCCTCCCTCAGTTCCCAGGCAAGTTCCCTGGGCTGGAGGCGCTGGGAACAAACACACATTTCCAGGCCAGCCTCGCCCAACCCTGCCCCAAGGCCAGGTCTTCCTCGTCCTCTGCTTTGTCACCCAGTTGGAAGCCTCTGGAGGACAGCCCATCTTCCATCCACAGGGAGCTGTGGTCTGGAGCCCAGAGGATGAGGCTCCTGGTTTCAATCTGTCTCCCAGAGCAGGATTTACAGAGCCCGGTTTGGAGATGATTTGGAGCCGGTGATCAGTGAGGTGTCTTTAGGCTAGTGGAGCCAACTGTGCTGGCTTAGTCAGTGAGCCTGGATAAATGCCATCCTGGGTTTCCTTTTGTTCACTTCAGGGGAACTGTATCAGAGTGCAGGATGGGCCCCAGCAGGAGAGCTGACACTGCGGAGACGATTCCTTAGCAGATGCTCGGCCGAACCTCAGCTGTTCTCTCCAGTGACATCCGTGTGACATGGAGATATTTATTCAGGTGATGCAGCCTGAGTGGGCCTCAGGCCAGACCCCCTTCCCCAAGCGCCGCCTTCTAGCCCTGAAAGGCAATAGTCTCCAGACTGCCTGAGTGCTGTGTCCTCTCAACTTGAAAAATCTGACCAACTTCTGTCAATTACCTTTTGAGGGTTTGGCAGCTCAAGTGACATCCTTCAGAAATATTGGAGGCCAGCTACACACTACATGGTGTGGGGGGGGAACCTGAGGTTTTCCTTTTGAGA
>SJYS01019359.1:58224-91998 GCA_006410695.1 Philantomba maxwellii
GCCATCCCTGGGATTCTCCAGGCAAGAACACTGGAGTGGGTTGCCATTTCCTTCTCCAATATGCCTGCATGCTAAGTCACTTCAGTCTTGTCTGACTCTGTGTGACCCCTTGGACAGCAGCCCACCAAGCTCCTCTGTCCACGGGATTCTCCAGGCAAGAATACTGGAGTGGGTTGCCATTTCCGTTTCCCATTGTTAGTGGACTGAACACTAAATAAGTAGTCCACATGAAGTCACTGAGCAAGGAAGGCGTGACACTGAACCATGACATCATCTCTCAAAGTTAAGAACTGTATATAATTATAAAACTTTTTAAGAAGTGTATTAGCAATACATTGAAGCAAAAAGTGCTTTTACCTTGAATCAACATTTAAAGATTTTCTCCCCATTCTTCCAGGTTTCAAAATAACACCTTCAGTTTATTACAAACCTCAGTGCGTGTGTCAACATCATGAATTGACACACCAACTTGTGGGAATGACATTCTTACATCTTTCTAGTGATGAAGGAGCTGGCAAGGTTAAAAACCTTGCCAAGATCACACAGCTGGTAGGTAGCAGGGCTGGGATCTGAAATCAGCACCTGTTTCTGTCCACATGTCACTAGCACCATCTTGGTGTGTGGTGAGATGCTCTGAAAACAATGCCTGGACTCTCAAAATTCAGTTGGTTTTTCTCCCACACACTTGAGCCCATGAAAAGGGCTTTTGGAAAAGCTAGCCTATCTTGTCTTCAGAAGAATTCTAGAGAACCATGCTACATGACAAACCTAGACAGCATATTAAAAAAACAGAGACATAACTTTGACGACAGAAGTCCATCTAGTCAAAGCTGTGGTTTTTCCAGTAGTCATGTATGGATGTGAGAGTTGGATCATAAAGAAAACTGAGCACTGAAGAGCTGATGCTTTTGAACTTGTCTACAAGATCTTGAGAGTCCCTTGGACAGCAATAAGATCAAACCAGTCAATCCTAAAAGAAACCAACCCTGAATATTCATTGGAAACCAACCCTGAATATTCATTCACTGATGCTGAAGCTGGAGCTCCAATACTTTGGCCACCTGATGCAAAGAGCTGGCTTATTGAAAGAGACCCTGATGCTGGGAAAGATTGAGGGCAGGAGAAGAAGGGGACGACAGAGGATGAGATGGTTGGATGGCGTCATTGACTCAGTGGACATGAGTTTGAGCAAACTCTGGGAGATAATGAAGTACACTGAAGCCTGGCATGCTGCAGTCTATGGGATCAGAAAGAGTTGGATACGACTGAGTGACTGAACAACAAGGCTGTATGACTTATGGATGAGCTCAGCACAGTATCCCCAACAAAAAGGAAGGCTCTAGGTTGTTGGCATGCTGGGATACCTGTTAGAGATAATAGGGGCCAGCTTGTTTGGACAACTGTGATTGTTTCTTTCCCAAAGGGGTCATTTCATCAGAATCTTTCACTCTAAGATCTAAGTTTTTAGCTTCACCAAATCCCATAAACTGCTACACTGTTTTGCCATCTATCTTTTGCTTTTTCCAAGGTTTTAAGGTTTTTTTTTTTTTTTTTAATTTTCCCCAAGGTTTTCCAAGATACTAAGAACAGGTTTTATAGTGTTACCAAGTCAGTAGAGTTTCTCACTGAACTCAAGTTTTCATGGTTTCTTCTGAAGCTAGAAACTGAATTAAACTCCAAAATGACCACCAGAAACCAAATTCTATTTTCAGCCCCTCCTGAGGCAAGGGAAGATTGATGCAGTTTGCCCAGTCTCAAGTCTGTCCCACATGGCCAGCCTGAAACTGGGTCCTGAGTCAGTCTTCTTGTTTTAATTTGTTTATTTGTGATGAGGACTTGCTGCTTCTAGGAGGAGCCCATTAAAAAAAAATCTCAGAAGACATCAAAAAGTTCTGATGAAACATCTTGATGATTTAAGTGCAAATATATCAGGGACACATGGTTCCTATTATTCCTGAAATAACACATGGTTTTAAAATTCAAGGGAAAAAGTGTTTGGTAAAACACATTGAGGACTTGGCTAAATGTTTTTTAAAGACCACTTCTGAGGCCTGAAGGGGAAAACACTCAGAGCGGGGCAAATCCAAGTGCTCTACTCCTCTCTGGTTTGTTTCTTTTCTTGATCAAGGGTGACAATTGTGTTGCCATCAAAGCACTGAATTATCTCCCACCACAAGGAATTTATCTGACCTGTTATGTTTTGGTAAACAAGTCTAGGTATCAATCCTATCTGCATTGTTTACCAGCAATATTAGCTTTAGTCAAAAGGAAAATAATATATATCATAGGATTGTTGTGACCATTGGTACTTGTACATGTCAACTACCTGGCACGCAGTAGATGCNACAAGTCTAGGTATCAATCCTATCTGCATTGTTTACCAGCAATATTAGCTTTAGTCAAAAGGAAAATAATATATATCATAGGATTGTTGTGACCATTGGTACTTGTACATGTCAACTACCTGGCACGCAGTAGATGCTTAACAAGAGCGAGCATTTAAGATGATCATTATTTACTATACCTGTGAGTCTGCTTTTTTGTTAAATTCACTAGTTTGCTATAATTTTTAGATTCCCCACATGAGTAATATCACACCGTATTTATCTTTTTCTGTCTGACTTATTTCACTTAGCATAATGCTCTCCAACCAGGGGGTTACCAGTGGGGGGATGGGGCAAAATAGAACTAGGGGAGTAGGAGGGGCAAACTACTGGGTGTGAGACAGGCTCAAGGATGTACTGTACAACATGAGGAAGATAGCCAATACTTTGTAGCAAATGGAAAGTAACTTTAAAAATTATATAAAAAGTTTTAAAAATTAAATCAAAATGAAATAATACACATAAAATAATGCACACAATAGAGTGATACAGCTTAAATAATAATAGTAATAACAGTGAAACATATGCCCGTGTACCCACAATCAACTTAATACAAAGAGCAATACTAATATTTGAAAAAAAANAGGATGTACTGTACAACATGAGGAAGATAGCCAATACTTTGTAGCAAATGGAAAGTAACTTTAAAAATTATATAAAAAGTTTTAAAAATTAAATCAAAATGAAATAATACACATAAAATAATGCACACAATAGAGTGATACAGCTTAAATAATAATAGTAATAACAGTGAAACATATGCCCGTGTACCCACAATCAACTTAATACAAAGAGCAATACTAATATTTGAAAAAAAATAAAATGATCACTATTCACTTCAAAAGTGGTGATGGGAGGATGGGTGAGGATCTATAGTTGAAATTGTTTTGAGGGTGTAAAGAATATGTGGAATCACATAAGTTCCTCTAGCCACATCCCCAGCCAGAGACGCAGTTAGCAGAGGAATAGAGTAAATGGCCAGCTGCTGCTACACATGGAGAAATAAGAGCCCCAGACTCGGAGGCCAAGATGAAGTCGGTCTCCAGTAACCAACTCACTAGGGCATGTGATCCTTCAGGCACATTTTTATGTGACTTTTTAGTTTAGATGATTAATTTTAGGTCATATCTAGTGGTTTTCCCTACTTTTTTCAATTAAAGTTTGAATTTGGCAATAAGGAGTACATGATCTGAATCACAGTCAGCTCCCAGTCTTGGGAGTGATCAAGACCATCCCCAAGAAAAGGAAAAGCAAAAAGGCAAAATGGTTGCCTGAGGAGGCCTTACAAAGAGCTAAAGACAAAGGAGAAAAGGAAAGATAGACCCACTTGAATGGGTATTTCCAAGAACAGCAAGGAGAGATAAGAAAGCCTTCCTCAGTGATCAGTGCAAAGAAATAGAGGAAAACAATANTACTAAAATACAGAGTTAAAGAACAAGTAGAAATAGAAAACCCCACATACAACTCAAGCTATTCCCTTTGGGGTGCACACAGTGGTCTTGACTGGGTTGCATTTACACTTCTATTGATTCTGTTCACTTTCTATACTAGAAAATTTCCTCATTTTAAAAGCCTATATATGTTGATTTATCTTTCAATTCTTTCATTCATATTGATCTGTTTGAGTCTTTCCACCATGCCAAATGGCAGGGTTTATTATTATCAATTTCATTTTGCAGATATTCAAACAAAGGATCAAGAAGACAACTGGCAAGTGGGAAATGACTTCAGTCCAGGTCTTTGGTCTTCTAAATCCTGGATGCTTGTGGGACCCCACACACTTACCTGGAGAGAATACAGACCTTCAAGAGGCAGAGCACAGACCCACAAGAAGGCAGCATCAGTGAGGAGAGGAGTGAAATGCCGCTGCTGAGTTGAAGCTGATCATTTTAATGGCAGAAATTGCCCAGCTGTGATTTGCCTGCTGTGGTAATGGTGGATATATCCGTGACAAGAGGAAGCACCACAAAATCAATGAAACCAATCAATACCTGGTCAGGAATCCCCTCAGCAAAGGAAGGAATGCTCGCAGCCTGGTTGCTGTCGTCAATTTGTTCCCTAATTTAAGCTTAATTTCAAATCCGTCACTCTTTCTTACCTTTTACTCCAGAATTCTCACTCCTGGGAATTCCTCCCAGGAACAAAATTCAAAGGAAAGTCAAGTCTATATACATGAAAATATTGTTGCAGCTTTGTCTGTAACAGCAAAATATTGGAAAGATTTAATACCCAATGACATAGGAAAGAAATTGAGGAAAATAATAAAGTGGGAAAGGTTAGAGATCTCTTCAAGAAAATTAGAGATGTTCCAAGGGAACATTTCATGCAAAGATGGGCACAATAAAGGACAGAAATGGTATGGACCTAACAGAAGCAGAAGATATGGCAAGAAGAGTTGACAAGAATACAGAAGAACTATACAAAAAAGATCTTCATGACCCAGATAACCACGATGTTTGTGATCACTCGCCTAGAGTCAGACATCCTGGAATGAAGTCAAGTGGGCTTTAGGAAGCATCACTACAAACAAAGCTAGTGGAGGTGATGGAATTCCAGTTGAGCTATTTCAAATCCTAAAAGATGATGCTGTGAAAGTGCTGCACTCAATATGCCAGCAAATTTGGAAAACTCAGCAGTGGCCACAGGACTGGAAAAGGTCAGTTTTCATTCCAATCCCAAAGAAAGGCAATGCCAAAGAATGCTCAAACTACCGCACAATTGCACTCATCTCACATGCTAGTAAAGTAATGCTCAAAATTCTCCAAGCCAGGCTTCAGCAATANAATATGCCAGCAAATTTGGAAAACTCGGCAGTGGACACAGGACTGGAAAAGGTCAGTTTTCATTCCAATCCCAAAGAAAGGCAATGCCAAAGAATGTTCAAACTATCGCACAATTGCACGCATCTCACATGCAAGCAAACTGATGCTCACAATTCTCCAAGCCAGGCTTCAGCAATACCTGAACCATGAATGTCCAGATGTTCAAGCTGGATTTGGAAAAGGCAGAGGAACCAGAGATCAAATTGGCAACATCCTTTGGATCATAGAAAAAGCAAGAGAGTTCCAGAAAAACATCTATTTCTGCTTGTTGACTATGCTAAAGCCTTTGACTATGTGGATCACAATAAACTGTGGAAAATTCTGAAAGAGATGGGAATNAAGTAATGCTCAAAATTCTCCAAGCCAGACTTCAACAGTATATGAACTGTGAACTTTCAGTTGTTCAAGCTGGTTTTAGAAAAGGTAGAGGAACCAGAGATCAAATTGCCAACATCCGTCGAATCATCAGAAAAGCAAGAGAGTTCCAGACAATCATCTACTTTTGTTTTACTGACTATCCCAAAGCCTTTGACTGTGTGGATCACAACAAACCACAGTTTGTTCAAGAGATGGGAATACAAGACCACTTGACCTACCTCCTGAGAAATCTTTATTCAGGTCAAGAAGCAACAGTTAGAACTGGACATGGAATATCAGACTGGTTCCAAATTGGGAAAGGAGTTCATCGAGATTGTATATTGTCACCCTGCTTATTTAACTTATATGCAGAGTACTTCCTGGGAAATGCCAGGCTGGATGAAGCACAAACTGGAATGAAGATTGCTGGGAGAAATATTAATAACCTCAGATATGCAGATGACACCACCCTTATGGCAGAAAGTGAAGAAGAACTAAAGAGCCACTTGATGAAAATTAAAGAGGAGAATGAAAAAGTTGGCTTAAAACTCAACATTCTGAAAACTAAGATCATGGTATCTGGTCCCATCACTTCATGGCAAATAGATGGGGAAACAATGGAAACAGTGAGAGACTTTGTTTTTTGGGACTCCAAAATCACTGCAGATGGTGACTGCAGCCATGAAATTAAAAGACTCTTGCTCCGTGGAAGAAAAGCTATGACCAGGCTGGACAGCATATTAAAAAGCAGAGACATTACTTTGCCAACAAAAGTCTGTGCTAGTCAAAGCCTTTGTTTTTTCAGTAATCATGTATGGATATGAGAGCTGGACTATAAAGAAGACTGAGTGTCGAAGAAGTGATGCTTTTGAACTGTGATGTTGGAGAATACTCTTGAGAGTCCCTTAGAATGCAAGGNTATGACCAGGCTGGACAGCATATTAAAAAGCAGAGACATTACTTTGCCAACAAAAGTCTGTGCTAGTCAAAGCCTTTGTTTTTTCAGTAATCATGTATGGATATGAGAGCTGGACTATAAAGAAGACTGAGTGTCGAAGAAGTGATGCTTTTGAACTGTGATGTTGGAGAATACTCTTGAGAGTCCCTTAGAATGCAAGGATATCCAACCAGTCAATCCCAAAGGAAATCTGTGCTGAATATTGGAAGGACTGATGCTGAAGCTGAAACTCCAATACTTTGGCCACCTGATGGGAAGAACTGACTCATTGGAAAGGACCCTAATGCTGGAAAAGATTGAAGGTGGGAGGAGAAGGGTTGACAGAGGATGAGATGGTTGNGATGCTGAAGCTGAAACTCCAATACTTTGGCCACCTGATGGGAAGAACTGACTCATTGGAAAGGACCCTAATGCTGGAAAAGATTGAAGGTGGGAGGAGAAGGGTTGACAGAGGATGAGATGGTTGGATGGCATCACCAGCTCGAGAGACATGAGCTTGAGTAAGCTCCGTGGGTTGGAGATGGACAGGGAAGCCTGGCTTGCTGCAGTCCATGGGGTAGCAAAGAGTCGGGCACAACTTAGCAACTGAACTGAACTGATTCATTTTAACTGATTTTTGGGTTTTACTTTTTAATTAATGAATTTTAAACAACTCTATTGAATTATGATTGACTTTCAGGAAGCTGGGTATATTTGAATTGTATCATTTGGTAAGGTTTATATTGTGAAACCATCACCAAAATCAATGTAGTGAACACATCCGTTACTCCTAAAAGTTTTCTCCTGCCCTTTTGTAATTCCCTCCAATTCTCCCCGTCACCCCACAACCCCAGGCAACCACTGAAATGTTTTCTGTCACTGTAGATAAGCTTGAATTTTCTAAAATTTTATGTGAATGGAATCATAAAATATTCACTTTGTTAATATTGCTTCTTTCACTTATCATTGCATTTTGAGATGCATTTTATTATATGACTCAATAGCTCACTTCTTTTTATTGTTGAACAGCATTCCATTACTTTGATGACCATTGTGATGGTTTTTAGTGCTTAGGGTGGTGTTTTTTTTTTTTTTCTTTTTCTTTTAATGATTACAGATGAAGTTGGAATGAACATCTGTGCATAAATCTTTGTGTTTTCTTTTCTCATGGTAAGTACCTTGAAGTGGAATGGCTGGATATTTTGTTAGATGTATGCTTAATGTTTCAAAAGACTGACAAATGATTTTCTAAAGTGGTTGTACCATTTTGCCTTCCCAACTGCACTATATTAGCTACTGTGCTTTTAAAAAGTATTTATTCGTGTATTTGTCTGCTCGAGCCTTAGCTGTGGCATGTGGGATCTTTACTGTACCATGCAAAATATTTTCTTGTGGCACACAATGTGGTGTGCAGGCTTAGTTGCCCCATGACATGTGAGATATTAGTTCCCTGGCCAGGAATTGAACCCAAGTCCCCTTCATTTCAAGGTGGATTCTTAACCACTGAACCATCAGGAAAGTCCCTAGTTAGTGTTCTTTTTGCTATCCATTCTAGCCAACGTTTGGAATGGTCAATCGTTTTAATTTTAGATATTAAATAGATTTGTTGTGGTTTCTCATTGTGATTTTAATTTGCATTTCCGTAGTGACAAATGGTGTTGGCCATCTTTTTGTGTACTTATTTACAATACGTATGGCTTCTTTGGTGAAGTATGGCTCAAACTTTTCACTTACTTTTAAAAACTTAGGTTCTTTATTATTCAGTGGCTTTATTAATATTCTGTGTGAGATTCTTTTATCAGACATGAGATTTGCAAATATTTTCTTCCAATCTGTGGCTTGTTTCATTCTCTTAATAAGGTCTTTCAAAGAGTAAAAGTTCTTCAACTTCAATATATCAGCTTTTTCTTTTATAGATTGTACTTTCAGTGTTTATCTAAGTAGCCTCTTCCTAATTCAACATCATAAAGATTTTCTCTTGCTTTTATTTCTAGAATTTTTATAGTTTTAAGTTTTACATTTAGGTCCATATCTATTTTGAGTAATTTTTCATATGATGTGAGATATCAGATCATATGAAATCTGTGGGTATCAGATTCTATTGCTGTTGTTGTTGCATATGGCTATCTCATTGTTCTGGTATCACTTGTTAGAAAGACTCTCCTTTCTCAGGAATGAAACTGAGTCATTAGTAGAGACTTGGATGGACCTAGAGAGTGTCATATAGAGTGAAGTAAGTCAGAAAGAGAAAAACAAATATTGTATTTTAATGAGTAAGTGTAGAATCTAGAAAAATGGTATAGACGATCCTTTATGCAAAGAAGAAATAGAGACACAGGCATAGAGAACAAACGTGTGGATATCAAGGGAGAAGAAGTGTGGGAGCAATTGGGACTTTGGAATTGATACATATACACTATTGATACTATGTATAAAATAGAAAGCTCTGTGGTGACCTGAATAGGAAGGAAGGAGGTCCAAAAGGGAGGGGATATATGTATTCGTATGGCTGATTCATTTTGCTGGACACGAGAAACTAACACATTGCAAAGCAACTATAATCCTATAAAAATTAATTTTAAAAAATACTATCCTTTCTCAACTGAATTGCCTTTGGCAGATAGATTTCTGGACTCTCCATTTTGTTCCATTAATGCATTTCTCTATTTCGAGATTAATACAACACTTGTCTTAATCACCATGGTCTAATAATAAGTCTTGAAGTCAGGCAGTATGAATACTCCAATTCTTTTTTTCCCCAAAAATTGTTTCAGTTCTTTGAGGGGACCATATGAATTTTAGACCCAGCCTGTCAAATTTGTATAAAAAGACTAGTAGGATACTGATTCGGATCAATTTGGGGAGAACTAATATTTTAAAAGTATTGAGTCTTCTGACCCATGAACAGGTATATCTCTCCATTTGCTAAGGGCTTCTTTAATTTCTCTCAGGAATATTTTGTGATTTTCAGTCTACAGTTCTTTCACGTCTTCTGTTGGACTTATCTCTAAATATTTCATATATTTTGTTATTAGAAATGCTATTTAAAAATTTTAATTCCAATGTTCATTGTTAGTATTTAGAAATACAATTGATTTTTATATATTGATATTATAATCTTGATAAATTTACTCATTAATTTTAGCAGTTTTTGTAGATTCCATAAAATTTTCTAGATATGGTCATTTATGTCATCTCAGCATAAAGATAGTTTTACTTATTTCTTTCCAGTCTGGACATCTTTTTCCACTTTCTAGCCTTGTGGCATTGGCTAGAGCCTTTATGACAATGTCAAATAGAAATAGCAAGATAGGACGCTGTTGCGCTGTTCCTGGCCTTAGGGGGAAAGCATAGGATCTTTTGCCATTAAGTATGATGTTAGCTGTAGGTCTCTATAGATGTCTTTGATTTGTGTTACGCTAAGTTGCTTCAGTGTGTCCAACTCTTTTTGACCCAATGGACTGTAGCCCACCAGGTTCCTCTGTCCACGGGATTCTTCAGGCAAGAATACTAGAGTGGGTTGCCATGCCATCTTCCAGGGGATCTTCCCGACCCAGGGATTGAGTCTATGACTCCTGCATTTACCTCTAGTGCCACCTGGAAAGCCAGACAGTATATGTCTTTAATCAAATTAAAGAATACATTTGAATCAGTTCTAATGAGGTGGATGAAACTGGAGCCGATTATACAGAGTGAAGTAAGCCAGAAAGAAAAACACCAATACAGTATACTAACACATATATATGGAACTTAGAAAGATGGTAATGATAACCCTGTATGCGAGACAGCAAAAGAGACACAAATGTAAAGAACAGACTTTTGGACTCTGTGGGAGAGGTAGAGGGTGGGATGATTTGGGAGAATGACATTGAAACAGGATTCGATACAGGATACAGGATACTTGGGGCTGGTGCACTGGGATGACCCAGAGAGACGATATGGGGAGGGTGGTGGGAGGGGGGTTCAGGGTTGGGAACTCATGTACACCTGTGGCGTATTCATGTCAATGTAGGGCAAAACCAATACAGTATTGTAAAGTTAAAAAAAAAAAAAAAAAGATGTCCCTTTGTATTTCTAGTTTGTTGTGAGTTTTTATCAAAATTTGATGATGGATTTTGACAAATACTTTTTCTGCCTTGAGATGATTGTATTGTGTGTATTGATTGATTTTCTAATGTTAAACCAGTCTTGCATTCCTACTTCTGTCATGATGCATTATCCTTTTTAAATATACATTATTGAATTCAATTTGCTAAAATTTGAGAATATTTGCATCTGTATTCATGAGGAATATTGATTTGTAATTTTATTTCCTTGTAATATATTTATTGTTAGCCGCTCAATCGTGTCCGACTCTTTGCAACCCCATGGACTGTAGCCTGCCAGGCTCCTCTGTCCATGGGATTCTCCAGGCAAGAATACTGGAGTGGACTGCCATTCCCTTCTCCAGAGGATCTTCATTGCAGGCAGATTCTTTACCATTTGAGCTATAGGGAAGACCCTTAGACTTGGGTAATTTTTTGATGCCAACTTCATAGTATGAGTTGTGAAGTAGGACCTTCTCTTGAGGTTTGTCTTACATTGGTATCCTTTCTTTTTAAAATGTTTGGTAGAAATGACTGATAAAGTCACTTGGGGCTGAAATATTTGTTGGAAAATTTTAGCTATAAATTCAATTTTTAAAATAGACATACGGCCTTCTAGTTAGTTATCTATTTTATCCCGAACTAGCTTTGGTAGTTGTGTTTTTCAAGAAATTTGTCCATTTCACATAAGTTCTTGAATTTATCAGCATAGAGTTGCTGATAAATTGCCAGTGAGTGCACACTCAGTCATGTATGACTTTTTGTGACCCCATGGACTGTAGCTCACCAGGCTCCTTTATCCATGTGATTCTCCAGGCAAGAATACTGGAATAGGTTACCATGCCCTCCTCCAGGAGATCTTCCTGACGCAAGGATCGAATCTGAGTTTCCTGAGTCTCCTGCATTGCAGGCAGATTCTTTACTGTTCATGCCACTATTATTTTCGTATCTGTAGAATTTATAGTGATACCACTCCCCTCATTCTTGATGTTGGTAATTTGTGTCTTTTTTCACTTTTTTCCTACTCAGATTGGTTAGAGATTTATCGATTTTATTGATCTTTTCAAAATATCAGATTTCAATTTTATTGATTTTCTTGATTGTTTTACTGTTTTCTATTTCATTGATTTGAAATTTGTCTTTCATTATTTCTTTTCTTCTGCTTGTTTTGGGTTTATTATGCTCTTATTGCTCTAGGGAGTTAAGGTGGAAAATAAGGTTACTTATTTGAGAATTTTTTTCTTTAAAAAATTAATTTTAGTGGCATATATTTCCCTCTATGTGTGTACTGCTTTAGCTGTAGCCGTCAAATTTGCTATGTTGCATTTTCATTTCATTCAGTTAAAACATTTTGTAATTTCCATTTTAATTTTGTCTTTGATCCATGAGTTATTTACAGGCTATTTATAAGGTAAAATGTAAAGGCAATAGAAGGAGAGGGAATATGAATTGCAAAAAAAAAAAAAAAAAAGGAAATATTCTTTACTGAGTCCTTTTTCGGCTCAAAACATGGGGCTAAGTGCTTTTACAACATTGACTCCATTACTGCAAAACCTTTATTTCTAAGATAAGGAAAACTGCTGGTAAATAAATTTATTAATGAGCTCAGGTTACATAAAAAGTGCAAGAATTTGAATTGGACTCCATGTCCCCCCATCTCCAAAACTCACACTATCTTATCTCCTTTCCACACTTGGGGTTCAGTTCAGTTCAGTGGCTCAATCGTGTCCGACTCTTTGCGACCCCATGAATAGCAGCACGCCAGGCCTCCCTGTCCATCACCAACTCCTGGAGTTCACTCAGACTCGCGTCCATCGAGTCAGTGATGCAATCCAGCCGGTGAGAGGTAGCAAATCAAAATAATAGAAGATCATGCAAATCAAGCATTTTGGGCTCATAATTTTTCCTGGAGTGAGCTTTGATACTGATTCCTAAATGACACCTAGACCCTGACATTTTTTATGGATATGTAAACCTCAAAGTCAAAGCTGATGAAACTTTCAAGTATCTTAGAGTTCATGTAAGTCCCTATGTGGTTGAATACAGCACCAAAAGCAAAATTCTACCTTGCATTCACTGACTTATAGAAACTGGTAGAAAACAGTGTTCCCCATCTGGAGATCCACTTTGTGTGATGGTGGTGATAGTGAGGCTGAGAAACAAGGGTTGGAAGACAGATGGTGTTCCTTTTAACCAAGGCTCTGACATTTCTTCTGTCTTTTTACTAAGAAGCTGATCAAATCTTTTCAGTCCCTTTCTTTTTTGGCCTCATTGATATAAATATTCCCTATAAATGTTATTTAGATATGGGATAAAATGAAAATGCCGTATTGAATTAGATCAGACAGAACAGAAGTGTAGAGGAGTTTATCAGGGAAAATGAACACATCTGGGACTCGGGTATTCCTCATGGAGAAAACAAAACATCTGCAATGACGGGATCAAAGGATGGGAGACTGTCATTAAATAATATAGACCAGAGAGTCTATCAAAGAACCTGAATAACTGGCAACTACCCACAACATGCTTTCTTTCCCAACTTGGAGACTCTACATGTTGATGGCATTTAAGCACCCCTCATATCAGCACCCTATAACCTGCTTTGTCCGCCGTCTCCTTGCTGTGTTTGCCCTTGAACATTCAGCTCCGATTAGGAAGGGGAGACTTCAAACTGCCCAGCCAAGCCCTGTAAATATTTGTACAGTGTTTATGACAGATGTTTTCCTGTTATGGAGGAATTTGATCTTCATTAAAAATCTGGAACTTTTTAATGTGATGCCAAAACATCAGAAACAACAGCGGGGATTGCTGGTGACTTTCACATATTTAAAGATGCAAATTCTTACTTAAAGAAACCGGTTATTATCACAACTATTATATTATTTGATGGGAAAGTGGTCATAGCATAGAAAATAACCACAATTCTGCTTTCTTTGGGGAATAATCACCATCTTATTCCATCCAGCATTCTGTAAGATGGGTCAGTTAATGTTCTCACTTCATAAATTAAAAATGTGGCTTTTCTTACATCCAGTGATGTGTTCTTCCTGATGTTTGGAATGCCAATTAAAGCCACACAAAAATAACCCTCAGAATCTAGCTAATGTTATTTCTCATAACCATTTTTCATCAATAAAATGGTATAAATGTATAACATAGGAAAAACTGCATAAAGCTATCAAGAAAAAATGCAATACAATGAAAAGGTCAAGTCACTTTAATTTCCCAGAGGTGCATTCATTTATTTTTGTTGTTGTTTGATCACCAAGTTGTGTCCAACTCTTTGCGACCCATGGACTGCAGTACATCAGACTTCTTTGTCCCTCACCATCTCCCGTTTGCCCAAGTTCATGTCCAATGAATTGGTGATGCCATCCAACCATCTCATCCTCTGTTAGCCTCTTCTCTTCTTGCCCTCAATCTTTCCCAGCATCAGGGTCCTTTCCAATGAGTCAGGTGTTTGCATCAGGTGGTCAAAGTATTGGAGCTTCAGCATCAGACCTTCCAAAGAGTATTCAGGATTGACTTCCTTTAAGATTGACTGATTTGATCTTCTTGCTTTCCAAGGGACTCTCAAGAGTCTTCAGCACCACTGTTCAAAAGCATCAATCCTTCAGTGCTCTGCCTTCTTTAACGTCCAGGTTTCTTATCCATTCATGACTACTAGAAAGACCATAGCTTTGACTATGAGGACATTTGTTGGCAAAGGAATGTTTTTGCTTTTTAACACACTGTCTAGGTTTGTCATAGCTTTCCTGCCAAGAAGCAATCATCTTCTAATTTTGTGGCTGTAGTCACCATTCACAGTGATTTTAGAACCCCAAAAGAGGAAATCTGTCACTGTTTCCACCTTTCCCCTTCCATTTGCCATAAAGTGATGGGGCTGGATGCCATGATCTTAGTTTTTTTTTTTTTTAATTGAGTTTTAAGAAGGCTTTTTCCCTCTCCTCCTTTACCCTCATCAAGAGACTCTTTAGTTCCTCTTTACTTTCTGTCATTAGAGTGGTATCATCTGCATATCTGAGGTCATTGATATTTCTCCTGGCAATCTTTTTTTTTTCCTTTTAAAAAAATGTTTAAGTCTTTTTTGTTTTTTAATTGAAGAATAATTGCTTTACAGAATTTTGTTGTTTTCTGTCAAACCTCAGCATGAATCAGCCATAGGTATACATATGACCTCTCCCTCTTAAACCCCCCTCCCATTTCCCTCCCCATCCCACTCCTCTTTGAGTTTCCTGAGATATACAGTAAATTCCCATTGACTATCTATTTTGCATATGGTAATATAAGCTTCTCTGTTACTGTCTCCATACATCTCACCTTCTCCTTCCCTCTCTCTGTGTCTATAAGTCATCTTGATTCCAGCTTGTAACTCATTCAGCCTAGTATTTCACATGATGTGCTTTGCATATAAGTTAAATAAACAGGATGACAATAAACAGCCATGTCGTAGTCCTTTCTCAATCCTGAACCAGTCAGTTTTTCCATACAGGGTTCCAACTCTTGCTTCTTGACTCACATACAGGTTTCTCAGGAGACAGGTAAGATGGTCTAATATTCCCATTTCTGTAAGAGTTTTCCATAGGCATATATGCTTAGACTCACCCATTTAGCTGCAATGTTGCCTCTTTAGATTTGTTGGAATTTGGAATCACCATGACTTCTGTTTGCCAGGAAAAAAAGTACATATAGCTCTTCAGAGTTTATGGAACCTGAAAGAGGCAAACTGTAGGAAACACACGTACACGGTCACTATAGAAATCATGTGTGTTGTAGGCTCAGGAAAAGAGAGCCAGAATGCTGTGACAACACCAGCCTAGGTGTTGGTACATTCACTACCCCTATTTATCATGAGTCAAGTCTGGAGTTTAGGGTCTCAGTTCTGTACCTGAGATTATCAGCATTCTGAGAAGGAGAGAATGCATAAGAACAATATGCACGAGAATGTTAAAATATCACAATGCTAATTGATTACTTTACATTTTAAAAAATATGGCATATAACTAGAAGCATTCAAAGTCCTAATGGTCAATGTAATCTTTGGTTGATAAAGGGGGGAGGTAAGGAATATTAAAATTCAATAAGGAATAACACTTGGTACCTAACATCTCTCTGCAAAGTTGATTTAGAAATCTGTAGTTCAGGCTTCCGCTTATATTTTTACAATACCTGGACTAGCACTGTTGAATTTTGTCCTGAGTCTTCAAATTTTTTGTTTTTCCAGAAAACAGGGCCTTTTGTGATTGCCATGTTCTTTAGAATATTAATGTTTCATTCAGATTACAGTTGAATCTGTCTGACATGGTGTTCATTCTCTCAGGGGCTCTGAACATCCTTGTTGTGATCCATTGTGTGTGAATGGGACAGTTTTTAATCTCAAGGGATGATGTTATTTCTTCACTTCCAATTTCTTGGAAACTAGGGACCATTACAACTCCCAACAGTTGGCAAAGAAAGCAGTATAACCCGTTTACAGAGATACTTCGTATTTTTCAACAAAACACCTGCATGTCACTTCTTTGGTAAAAATAACAATTGACTAATATTCTTCATCAGTACAAGTTCTGAAGAGTCAAGCAAGGGACAGCCATGTCCAGAAGAAACTGTCACACACCTGCTCAAGGGATCATGGACTCTGTTCACTGCAGCAGAGTTTGTTACAACAAAAATTGAAAATGACGTAAATATCCACCGAAAGAGGAGTGGATAAAACAGTCATCATATATTCAGACAAAGAAAACCAATCATTAAAATGTTATTTAGTATTCATGTATCAATATAGATATATCTAGAAAGTTAATCAGGGAGAAAAGGAAGTCACAGAAGAAAACGGATAGTATGAGACCATTTCTATATTTTTAAAACTCTCAGAACAATACCGTAATTAGTTTATGGAAACATACACATGTGATTTTAAAAAAGTGTTTAAATATACTCAACTATTTCTCAGTAGTGTGTCTTATTCTGGGAAACTAGGGAAGGGAATAGGAATGGGGTGGGCTAAGAAGAGAAATTAAGCTCTATCTACAGTTTTATTTCTTCAAAAAATCTGATGAAATATACAAAATCTGAAAAGTTGCATAAATCTGGGTGGCAAGTGCATTGGTTATTGTTATACTCATTCATGTATTTTCTATATTTTAAATATTCCATAATAAAAATTTTTTTAAAAAAGGTATTTACATGGTATGGAAAAACTGATCACAGAAAAATATGTATTGTCTTATACAATTTATGAAAAACGTGAGCATAGAAATGTGTGTTCATATTAAGTATATATTATACATATAATGCACCTATATGTGTGTGTGTATATATATATATTATATAGTTATAAATGCATGGAATAAAGTCTAAATGATGAATCACCAAGCTGTTACTTGTAGTTATCTACTGGAAAGAGAGAAATGGGTATAGCTGTGGGTAAAGGGGTACTTTTACTTAAAAAAAACTCTATAACTTCTCAAACTTTTAAAAATATACATAAAGCATGTGTTGATGTATTACATAATTTAAAAATTAAAATGTAAATCTACCTTCCTTCTACAGAAATGAAGAACAACAGCAATGCATACATCTTCCAAGGTCCTCAGAATCTCTCTAATGAATTTTCGGAATTTAAATCAAACCAGTTCTTTATAGGTCAGGGAGACCTACTAAAACTCCTAAGACCCTCAAATAAAGGCCAAGGTAACATTGTTTTGATGGCTATTCCTAAGGATGGGAGAAGGTTGAAAAGACTGTGGATCCAATTAGGGCTAGACCAACCAGGGAACAGGCTCCACTGGGGGAGAGAGGTAGTAGTTCAGAATCAAGTAGTGTCTCTGAAGCCACTTGGACCCCATGACTGAGTACAATGTTCTAACAGAATCTCAGAAGCTGGCAAAAGACTTGAAGCTTGCAGGACTACATTCTTGCAAGGTGGGATGCCCTCTGACTTCACTTCCTTCCTTAATCTCCTAGTCCCTTGGGTTGATTATCTCACCCACCTATCTGGTGGGACCCCAACCTCTGTTCCTGGACTCCTGGCCCCAGGGCAGAGGGCTAGTGGAAGACTTCCAGCTGCACAGCTGTAGGCCATAGTGTCCCCACCCCAGACTCAGCTGGGGCCCCAGCACTACTCAGGACATCCTCATATTATTCGTGTCTTAGGGCTGCCCCACCTCTGTAGTGGTTATTTCAAACTTTCTGTAATACTTCAAGTCTTACCCTTAACAGATACTCTCAATTCCTTCTTCACAAAGAATAAAAAAAATACAGCACACAGGCCTCAATTTCTAGCAGCACATTAAATTCATCTGCACTGTGTCCATAGTGCCTCCCATCTCTCCTCGAGGCTCTGAGCCACCCCCCTATCACCTTAGCAACCCCACACCATCAGCTCTGTCTTCTCTCACCTGTGTCTTCAACATTACCCTCACTGTTCCCAGCAGCACTGAAACACATTCACATCTCTAATCTTTGACTAAGGGGTCCTCTTTAACCTCATTCACCTCTACCTGGAGCTTTTTCTTCACCTTCAAGCGCCCTGGGTTCTCTCTCCCAGGTTACCTGGTCCTGCTTTGTCTTAATACTGCACCTCCGTCTCATCGCTTGCACTAGTCAGAAGCCAAGGGCATCCCTTTCCTCTCTGAATCTTCTCACCCTGCCCCTCTTCAGATCCCCTTGTCCCTTCAAAGAATATCTGTCCTTGATGGTACTTTGTCATTTTTGAAGCTTCAGTGCAGGTCCTAAATTTATTACCGAGGTTTATGGAAGTGCCCAGAAGCAGTTCAGTCACCATTGCTGAGAACTGTGGGTGGGTCCTCGCTAGCTGCCTCAGAAACAAGGTCATCTGGAAAAAGATGACTTAATTTTCTACTGAAGAATTATCCTGGTTTCATAAAAAGAAAGCTGAATTCTACCTTCAAATGTGTGTTTGATCATTTTTCTTCTGAAATGATAACCCAGGTATTTTTGTTCGAAGGAACTTTGAGTGGCTCCAGGATCCATAGCACCTGACCCTCAGATGTCAGCCCTGATGGAAGGCTTCTCTGAGGGAACAATGCATCTTGCTCACCACAGCATCAGAGCTTGTTGTTTACGGGCCCAGCTCCTCTGTCAGATTGTGAGAGGGACCATCTCTTCATGCCATTGTCTTGCTATGCTTCGGCAATGGTTCCAGACTGGGGGATAATGGGGAAATGGTTTGTTCCAATTTGTGAAATAATGAGAACTTGTGACTAGACAAATCTGGATTCAGAAACCATCTCCACTTCTGAAGAACTGTATAACTTGGGCCAGGAGCTAATTTCCCTAAGTCTCAGCTTTCTCATTTGTAAATTGAGAGAGAAATAATGTCTACTTTAGAGATTGGTATAAGGGCGTTTGATCTGTGGTAAATGACTGAAAAATAATAACTGTTATTAACTATTATTCCATTATGGTTAGTTGGCATACACTAGGGTTAGGGCCAGTGTATAACTTTGTGATATTATGTTTAGTTTCCTTGAATGAGGAAAATGACATTTCTTCTGAGGTTTCAGTTGGGCTACCCCATAATTGCCCAATAGGCTGAGATCCTATTATACATCAACTTAATCTGTGTTATCTGATCATGTACCAAAGTTTTAGCACAACCAATCTCTATACCTTCCAACTGCAAACCACTCTTTGGAAGGAAAAAAAAAAAAAATGTGTTCTTGCTGACATTTCTATGGCTATGTAACAGGAGCCCTTGGTTCAGCTTTAGTGGGAGGTGGAGGAGGGTGGCTGGGTGTTTAAAGGACCACAGGATGAACAGAAATATCTGGAGAACAAATTTTCTGTCCTCCCATTGATTTTCTTGCCTTTCTTTTTCTTTTCTTTCCTTCCTGTTTTTGGTGTGTAAAAGAGAATAAAAGGAATAAAGGAGAAAAGACAGGAAAAAATGTGGATTCTCTTTGAAGGTTCCCAGAAGCAAATCCTCTAATTTCTGGGGTGGGGTTGGATCACATTCCACTCATCAGTGAGATGGTGGTGCTCTCTGGATAACAACTGCTCACACAGGCAGGGTGAGGGTGAGGGGCAGGGGCTGTGAAAAATAAACACCATTCTGCTGCTGTCACCTGGTCCCTGCCTCTACATTTCTGGGAGAAAAGCTGGGAAACTGGCTCCCAGACTGTTCAATTTTGCAGATTCAGAAAATTTTAAAAATAAATTGAGAATGATGGAAGTCTGGAAAGTTTCAAGTTAAAAAAACTTTAAAGATTAAAAATTAAAAGTTTAACACAACTGCTATCGACTTTCACCATTGTTTAACAAAAGAAAGAACATTTTAATGCCAAAAAATTAAGTAAAAATATATTCTTAGGATAAAAGAAAGCCTTTTGCAGAAAATGGAAATTGTAGTTTCAAGCTTGCAGTTCTTTTTCTCCTCCTTCTCAATCCATCCATCCTCCATCCAGTTATTTAGTTATTGTATGTCTACCTAAATATATAATGCTATGCTATACTCCTATTTCTCTGTGTATATTTCATTATGAACTAGCTTCAGTCCTAAGAACAGAAGTTGAAAACTTTGGAGGCTAACTACTACAAGATTTAGTTTAAAGATGAATATTCGGAAACACCGAATTTAAATGGCTAGACTATTTTGGTTGTACAACTAGAGGCAGAATAAGAGCTAGCGCCAGGCTTCAGATTCCTGGTCTTAAAACCAGATGTACTGCCTGTCATCGGCAAAGGGCACAGTCAGCTTTCAAATATCTGTTGCAACAGGGCTCTTATCCACCCAGAAACTCAGAGTGGCCACTTCAGACACTCTCTTCTGTTACATCTCCAATCTTGTCTTCACAGATCATAGTCCTCTTCCTCCCTGGCCTCCCCTGGCATTGCCTCTGCTGGTTAAGGGGGCCCCCACATTGTAGTGCCCAGTCCCAGGGTGAACAGGCAGATTGCTTGCTACTCCCTCTACTCCAACCCTCGGAGATACCACATCTTCACAGTTCTGAAATGATCCCTCTCTCCTGTAATTCCTCCCTGGCCCCAAAGATCTCATTCAGTCCTTCATCACTTCCTGCTCAGAACTGCTGCAGCTGTCTCCTCCTTGGTCCTCCTAGCTCCAGGTGTTCTTTTACTATCTATTCTTCAAAACAAAATATCGAAAACAAATAGCAACAAGAAAACAACAGCAGCAGTAAAATGTGATGACTGCTGGCTGCTTCCACTAGAAAATTCTCTCCCTGCTCTCCTCTCTGAGCACCATGTCTAAGCCTCACTCGGTTACTGGCCATTCCAGACCATGTGCTTCTGAGCCTTGGCTCTGCCATTCCTTCGGCCTGGAATGCCCTTCCTTGCCTTTTCTGCTTTAAAGGTTCCCACTCTCCCTTAATGCTCACTTTGAATGTCACTCTAATGCCACTTCATTTCTTTTTTTCCCAGCAGAACTAATTTCTCTCTCCTCTATGTGCCCATAACTCATAGCACACCACTATTCTTGAGTGAATATCAGAAATTATCATGGCCAGTTGTGTATTCCTTCTCCACAACAAACCATAAGCTCACTGAAGCAATGTTTGAGGTTCTCTCCATCACTATATCTCCCCAGCATCTAGCTCTGCACCTGGTCCGAATGGGCATAAAATGGGGTGAGGGAATGAATGAAGAGGTCTAACTGCATCTCTTTTAGGAAGTATGGAAGCAGACCTGGAGAGGATCTATAGGCTGGATTTAATGTCTAGATATTTAAGAATTGAGTAGGAAGAGATCTGAAGTGAGAAACTTGGTTGGGGATGTGCAGGAAGTTTCCCAGGTTGGAGCTTTCTTTTTGGCACTTGAAATATGGAAGGTTTGCACTCTGGGAATGAAGCACCTTCTTGTCAGTGGAGCCAAAATAGTCACCCAGGTTTATCAGAGGTTGAAAGATGCTGAGACAAACCACTTTAATCCTACATCCGTTTGTAAGATTTTTTATTAAATTAAAATTAATAATTAACAATGAACAGACTAGGTATTTATATCAAAAGCATTTTGCTTTTACTATCAAGCAAATGTTAAAGAATAACAAAGTGTGAGGTATTCTGATGCTATCTAACAGAGGTAACTATGCACACTGTAGAGAGGCTCAGCAGACTGCAGAGTTTCAGGAGGCCGGTGGGAAAGAGGGTCTGCCTCTGTAAATTACTATCTTGTAATCAAAGCCAAACACTCCAGTAGGAGGAAGTAGAATACCTGAGCGCTGCTATCTGGTATCTAAGTGTGGTCAGGCCATTCGAACTCCATTAGCTTCAATGCCTTCTGTAAAATGGGAATAATGACAGCATATCTCTCACAGCGTTATTTTAATAATGTAAAAAGGTAACATGGGACTTCCCAGGTGGCTCAGTGGTAAAGAATCTTACTACCAAAGCAAGAGGTGCTGGAGAAATGGGTTCCATCCCTGAGTCAAGAAGAGTCCCTGGAGGAGGAGATAGCAACTCACTCTAATATTCTTGCTGGGAAATCCCATGGACAGAGGAGCCTGGTGGGCTATAGTTCATGGGGTTATAAAGAGTTGGAAATGGCTGAGCATGCACACACCCCAATAATATAACATATGAAGTGTATCTAGCTAGTTCCTACAGAACAGTGGCGTGCACAAACAGAAACTTGTGCATGCCAGGACCCAGGAGAAAGAAGCAGTGACCCCGCAAGCGACTGACTCGGACTTGCTGTGAGTGTCCAGGAGACTCCAGCGCAGGCATGGGTCAGTGGTGGCCTGCTGCAGGATTGGGGTACTGAGTGTAGCAGGGCACATAGGGGTCTTTTGAAGGAACTTGCCATTATCTTCATTACCTCCACCATAGTTTCATCCATCAGTTCAGTTGTTCAGTCGTGTCTGACTCTTTGCGACCCCATGAACTGCAGCATGCCAGACCTCCATGTCCATTGAGTCAGTGATGCCATCCAACCATCTCATCCTCTGTCGTCCCCTTCTCCTCCTGCCCTCAATCTTTCCTAGCATCAGGGTCTTTTCCAATGAGTCAGCTCTTCACATCAGGTGGCCAAAGTATTGGAGTTTCAGCTTCAACATCAGTCCTTCCAATGAATACCCAGGACTGATCTCCTTTAGGATGGACTGGTTGGATCTCTTTGCAGTCCAAGGGACTCTCAAGAGTCTTCTCCAACACCACAGTTCAAAAGCATCAATTCTTCAGTGCTCAGCTTTCTTTATAGTCCAACTCTTACATCCATATATGACCACTGGAAAAACCATAGCCTTGACTAGATGGACCTTTGTTGGCAAAGTAATGTCTCTGCTTTTTAATATGCTGTCTAGGTTGGTCATAACTTTCCTTCCAAGGAGTAAGCGTCTTTTAATTTCATGGCTGCAATCACCATCCGTGTCACCATAGTTTGGCTCCAGGTAAATAACTGGAAGGGAACACGGCCCCACCCATCAACAGAAAATTGGATTAAAGATTTATTGAGGATGGCCAGCCCATCAGAACAAGACCCAATTTTTCCCTCAGTCAGTCTCTTCCATCAGGAAGCTTCCATAAGCCTCTTATCCTTCTCCATCAGAGGACAGACAGTATGAAAATCACAGTCACAGGAAACTAAGCAATCTGATCACATGGACCACCAATCTGATCACATGGACACCATAGTTTCATTGTTTAACTCAATGAAACTATGGCCATGCCACATAGGTCCACCCGAAACGGACGAGTCATGATGGAGAGGTCTGACAAAATGTGGTCCACTGGAGAAGGGAATGGAAAACCACTTCAGTATTCTTGCCTTGAGAACCCCATGAACAATATGAAAAGGCAAAAAGATAGGACACTGAAAGATGAACTCCCCAGGTCGGTAGCTGCCCAATATGCTACTAAAGATCAGTGGAGATATAACACCAGAAAGAAGGAAGAGACAGAGCCAAAGTAAAAACAACCTCAGTTGTGAATGGGACTGATGACGGAAGTAAAGTCCAATGTTGTAAAGAGTGATATTGCATAGGAACCTGGAATGTTAGGCCCATGAATCAAGGCAAATTGAAAGTGGTCAAACAGGAGATGACAAGAGTGAAAATTGACATTTCATGAAGCAGCAAACTAAAATGGACTGGAATGGGTGAATTTAACTCAGATGACCATTATATCTACTACTGTGCCAAGAATCCCTTAGAAGAAATGAAGTAGCCATCATATAGTCAACAAAAGTGTCTGAAATGCAGTACTTGGATGCAATCTGGAAAATGACCAAAAGATCTCTATTCATTTCCAAGGAAAACCATTCAATATCACAGTTATCCAAGTCTATGCCCCAACCAGTAATGCTGAAGAAGCTGAAGGTGAATGGTTCTATGTAGACCTACAAGATCTTCTAGAACTATCACCCCAAAAAGATGTCCTTTTCATTATAGGGGACTGGAATGCAAAAGTAGGAAGTCAAGAAGTACTTGGAGTAACAGGCAAATTTGGCCTTGGAGTACAGAATGAAGCAGGGCAAAGGGTAATAGAGTTTTGCCAAGAAAATGCACTGGTCATAGCAAACACCCTCTTTCAACAACACAAGAGAAGACTCTACACATGGACATCATCAAATGGTCAATACCGAAATCAGATTGATTATATTCTTTGCATCCAAAGATGGAGAAGTTCTATACAGTCAGCAAATCAAGACTGGGAGCTGACTGTGATCAGATCATGAACTTCTTATTGCAAAATTTAGACTTAAATGGAAGAAAGTAGGGAAGACCACTAGACCATTCAGGTATGACCTAAGCCAAATCCCTTAGAATTATACAGTGGAAGTGACAAACAGATTCAAGGGACTAGATCTGATAGACAAGAGTGCCTGACCTACAGATGGAGATTCATGACATTGTACAGGAGACAAGGATCAAGACCATCCCCAAGAAAAAGAAATGTAAAAAGGTAAAATGGTTGTCTGAGGAGGCCTTACAAAAAGCTTAGAAAAGAAGAGAAGCAAAAGGCAAAGGAGAAAAGGAAAGATATACCCATTTGAATACAGAGTTGCAAAGAATACCAAAGAGAGATAAGAAAGACTTCTTCAGTGATCAGTGCAAAGAAATAGAAGAAAACAGTAGAATGGGAAAGACTAAAGATCTTTTCAAAAAATTAGAGATACCAAGGGAAAATTTCATTCAAAGATGGGCCCACCAAAGGACAGAAATGGTATGGACTTAACAGAAGCAGAAAATATTAAGAAGTGATGGCAAGAATAAATGAAAAATGATGCAAAAAAATTCTTCATGACCCAGGTAATCACGATGGTGTGATCACCTAGAGTCAGACATCCTGGAATGTGAAGTCAAATGGGCCTTACGAAGCATCACTATGAACAAAGCTAGTGGAGATGATGGAATTCCAATTGAGCTAATTCAAATCCTAAAAGGTCATGCTGTTATAGTGTTTTGCACTCAATATGCCAGCAAATTTGGAAAACTCAGCAGTGGCCACAGGACTGGAAAGATCAGTTTTCATTCCAATCCCAAAGAAAGGCAAGGCCAAAGAATGTTCATACTACCACACAATTGTACTCTATCTTACATCCTAGTAAGGTAATGCTCAAAATCCTCCAAGCCAGACTTCAAAAGTACTTGAACTGTGAACTTCCAGATGTTCAAGCTAGATTTAAAAAAGGTAGAGGAACCAGAGATCAAATTGTCAACATCTGCTGGATCATCAAAAAATGCAAGAGAGTTCCAGAAAAACACCTATTACTGCTTTATTGACTATGCCAAAGCCTTTGACTGTGTGGATCACAATAAACTGTGGAAAATTCTGAAAGAGATGGGAATACCACCTGACCTGCCTTCAGAGAAATCTGTATGCAGATCAAGAAGCAACAGTTAGAACTGGACATGGAACAACAGACTGACTCCAAATCAGGAAAGGAGTATGTCAAGGCTGTATATTGTCACCCTGCTTATTTAACTGTTATGCAGAGTACATCATGAGAAATGCTGGGCTGGATGAAGCACAAGCTGGAATCAAGATTGCTGGGAGAAATATCAACCTCAGATATGCAGATGACACCACCCTTATGGCAGAAAGTGAAGAAGAGATAAAGAACTTCTTGATGAAAGTGAAAGAGGAGAGTTAAAAAGTTGGCTTAAAACTCAACATTCAGAAAACTAAGATCATAGCATATGGTCCCATCACTTCATGGGAAAAAGATGGGGAAACAGTGGAAACAGTGTCAGACTTAATTTTTTTGGACTTCAAAATCACTGCAGATGGTGACTGCAGCCATGAAATTAAAAGATGCTTACTCCTTGGAAGAAAAGTTATGACCAACTTAGATAGCATATTCAAAAGAAGAGACATTACTTTGCCGACTAAGGTCCGTCTAGTCAAGGCTATGGTTTTTTCCTGTGGTCATGTATGGATGTGAGAGTTGGACTGTGAAGAAGGCTGAGCACCAAAGAATTGATGCTTTTGAACTGTGGTGTTGGAGAAGACTCTTGGGAGTCCCTTAGACTGCAAGGAGATCCAACCAGTCCATTCTGAAGGAACTCAGTCCTGGATATACATTGGAAGGACTGATGCTAAAGCTGCAACTACAATTCTTTGGCCACCTGATGCGAAGAACTGACTCATTGGAAAAGACCCTGATGCTGGGAAAGATTGAGGGCAGGAGGAAAAGGGGATGATTGAGGATGAGATGGTTGGATGGCATCACTGACTCAACGGATATGAGTTTGAGTAAACTCTGGGAGTTGGTGATGGACAAGCAAGCCTGGCGTGCTGCAGTCCATGGGGTCGCAAAGAGTCGGACACAACTGAGCAATTGAACTGAATTGAACTGATAAGACAATGAGTCCTCAATAAATATTACATTAATTTTTTTTAAAGAGAAGATAAGACATCTTGAATGAAAAAGTCACAGGGAAACATTTGAAGGTCATAAGTGACCTTGAGTTGAACTAAACAGCAATGTTAGTAGAAAGGACGTGTAACTTTCCAGTCTTCGTCAAGTAAAATGCTCCCTCATAAGATAGGATTCTCTGATGCACATCTCTTTCCCATCTGCCAACCAGATAGAAAGGATCCAGCAGAGGGGTTAGAGGCTGTAGAAGACAGCCAAGGTGTGGACAGCCTGGGTCCCTGACTCCCTTTGTGGAAGGCTGCCTGCTGAACTCTATGAGCAGAAGAACCAAACTTCTGTCATATTAAGCCATGGAGATATGGGGCAGTTGGTTACAGCACCTCGGCTACCCTGACCGTGGCAGTCCTGAGAATGTCACTGCTCTGGAGTTCTGCAGGTGGCGCTAGTAGTAAAGAACCCACCTGCCATTGCAGGGGACTAAGAGGCATGGGTTTGATACCTGGGTCTGGAAGATCCCCTGAAAAGGACATGTGAATCCATTCCAGTAATCTTGCCTAGGAAATCCCATGGAGAGAGGAGCCCGGTGGGCTACAGTCCATAGTGTCGCAAAAAGTCCAACACGACTGAAGCGGCTTAGCACGAAGCTCTGCACTTATCAGAGTCTAAACAGAGGAATCATTTCCTGTTTTGATATTTGTGCCAAAAAAGCAGGAAGAAGCTGGAGAAAGATGAAAGAAAATTAATCAATATATAGGGAAAAAAGGTTGCAGACTTGTCTCTGTCATTGTTATTCATTCAGTCACTAAGTCATGCCCAACTCTGTGACTCCACATCTAGCAGCACATCAGGCTTCCTAGTCCCTGACTATCTCCCAGAGTTTCCCCAAGTTCATGTCCACTGAGTTGGTGATGCTATTCAACCATCTCATCCTCTGCCACCCTCTTCTCCTTTTGCCTTCAATCTTCACCAGCATCAGGGTCTCTTCCATCAGGTGGCCAAAGTTTTGGAGCTTCAGCTTCAGCTTCAGCTTCAGCTTAGCTTCAGTCCTTCCAATGAATATTCAAGGTTGATTTCCTTTAATTTAGGGAAAAGTGCTGAGGGCAACCTTATTTTCCAGCTTTAAAATACCACATTTATTGTATTATATCTTTATGTAAATTTTGTATAAAGCCAGCAAACACTTATCTCTTTTCCTTTAAAATTTTATATTGTATGCAATATTACATAAGTATAATTAATATAATTATATTTTATATTGGTGTATAGTATTACATAAGTTAGAGATAAACAATATAGTAATTCACAGTTTTTAAAGGTTATGCTCCATTTATAGTTATTACAAATTATTGGCCATATTCCCTGTGCTGTATAAGGGGACTACTTTACTATACAAATCCCTTCCCACTTCAGCATATGTAGACCTATATTTGGACACCCATCCTAAATCTGTGCCAGTGGCTATCAACCCTGGCTGCACGTTATAATTATCTGGAAGATTTAAAAACTATATCCCTCGACCAATTCAGCAGTAAATCACAGATAAGTTCTAGAATTGCATTTGAGAGTGACTGATTTATGTAAATCATGGGCCACTTCTTTATATGACTTAATTGTTCAGAGTAATAATATCAAACAGACATTCACTTGGAGAATCAGACACACTAGGAAACTCCTTGGCAGAGTGGATTATGGAAAGGATTTGGACTGGGGAGTCAGATGAACCTGGTGTGAAACCAGGTTTGTTTGGTTGAGGACTAACTGATGGGCTTCAAGAAGTTATTTCATTGCTTTTGACCTTCTGTTTCCTCAGCCATAAAATGTACAGGTTTGTAAGGAGAAAAGTGAGCTAAAGTCTGTCTCACTGGAAATACAGTAGATACTCAACAAATGGTAGTTATTATCATGCCCACTGTTTATAAACAAAGAATGTCAAATTTACAAGTAACACATTAAAACTGCTAAAGAAAGATTTCCAGAAAAGATACTGGACAATAAGCAATGGTAAATTGTGATTAACTGAACAAAGTGTTCATCATGTTTATTTTAGGATATATAAAGTTCTATTGACGTTATCTTTATTAAGTGTCTTATCTTTATTGCTTTAGCTTAATGAATATAAAAATATTTATAAGGATCACCAGTGACACCAGTCTGCAAACCCTATTTTTCTACATGCTTCTGACTTAATTCTGAATTCTCTTTTCAAGCACATTGCCTTCCAGTTGAGAGGTAAATACTGCACTTTATTTGCATAAAGGAATAGTTTTTAAGATGAAAGTTAACCAAATCAGTAAATTCTCATAAAGCTGGTCTCTGAAATATATAGTTGATAGACCCTGATGAGGGTCATGAAAAAAACTCAGACACTGACCTTGTTTTCTAGGAGCTTCCAGGCTCCAGGGACAGGTTTTGTTGGTGGTGGTGCCCTGGCTGGTCCTTTGTTTGTTTTTTGCTGTTGTGCTTTATTTGCTATTCTATGTCCAACTCTTTTGCAACCCCATGGACTATGGCCCTCCAGGCTCCTCTGTCCATGGAATTTTCCAGACAAGAACACTGGAGTGGGTTGCCATTTCCTTCTCCAGGGGATATTCCCAAACCAGGTATCAAACCTGAGTCTCCTGCACCAGCAGTCAGATTCTTGACCTCTGAGCCACCAGGGAAGCCACTTGTTTAATTTTACATCATTACAAAATGGCAGCCAAGGATGTAAATCTCTAGGTGATCAATGCCAAAGCAGAGGTGCAGAACATAGGCATGGTAGATATCAGAGAAAAAGGTGCCCATTTTGGTTTGGATGTCAGGGAGATTTCCCAAAGGAAACAGCCCAGGATTCCCATGGATCAGGGGCTTAGGGAGATTCCATTCTTGGAAAGTACTCTGTGAAGGAATGACCCGGGTGTGTCTGAAGGACAGCAATAGAATCACTTTGTTGGACATTTAGGCAGGAATGACCTGGACAACACAGTAGGAGATAAGTCTGGTCAGGCCATGGAAACCAGCTTGTCAGGGGTACTGAATCCCAGACTTCTCCTTTGCTATCTGCCACATCTTCACAGACCATGTAAATTCCTATCTGAGTTCATTTCTCCTTCATATACCCATTCCATATTCCCATTCTGCCTTTTCACTCATCATATACAATATATATATTTAAAATATAGTTTTTCTAAACAAGACTTCTGATTTTATAACAGATATTTTTGTTTATGAACATAATATTACATTGTATGTCTCATTCTGATTCATATTTTTTTCACTCAATGATATCATCTTAAGATCCATCCACATTGCTAAAGGCACATCACAAATAACACTTCCAAATGCTGGATAGCATCTCGTACTGTGCACCTACCACATCCCAGGGTTGGATGAGGATAGGAGGCTTATGGAAGATTTCTGATGGGAGAGACTGACTGAAGGAGAAACTGGGGCTTGTTCTGACAGACCATGCTCAGTAAATCTTTAATCCAATTTTCTGTTGATGGATGGGGCTGTGTTCCCACCCTGTTGTTTGATCTGAGGCCAAACTATGGTGGAGGTAATTAAGATAACGATGACTTCCTTCAAAAGGTCCTGTGCACACACTGCTGCACTCAGTGCCCCCAACCCTGCAGCAGGCCACTGCCGACCCATGCCTCCACCAGAGACTCTTAGACATTCNGTCTAGGTTTGTCATAGCTTTCCTGCCAAGAAGCAATCATCTTCTAATTTTGTGGCTGTAGTCACCATTCACAGTGATTTTAGAACCCCAAAAGAGGAAATCTGTCACTGTTTCCACCTTTCCCCTTCCATTTGCCATAAAGTGATGGGGCTGGATGCCATGATCTTAGTTTTTTTTTTTTTTAATTGAGTTTTAAGAAGGCTTTTTCCCTCTCCTCCTTTACCCTCATCAAGAGACTCTTTAGTTCCTCTTTACTTTCTGTCATTAGAGTGGTATCATCTGCATATCTGAGGTCATTGATATTTCTCCTGGCAATCTTTTTTTTTTCCTTTTAAAAAAATGTTTAAGTCTTTTTTGTTTTTTAATTGAAGAATAATTGCTTTACAGAATTTTGTTGTTTTCTGTCAAACCTCAGCATGAATCAGCCATAGGTATACATATGACCTCTCCCTCTTAAACCCCCCTCCCATTTCCCTCCCCATCCCACTCCTCTTTGAGTTTCCTGAGATATACAGTAAATTCCCATTGACTATCTATTTTGCATATGGTAATATAAGCTTCTCTGTTACTGTCTCCATACATCTCACCTTCTCCTTCCCTCTCTCTGTGTCTATAAGTCATCTTGATTCCAGCTTGTAACTCATTCAGCCTAGTATTTCACATGATGTGCTTTGCATATAAGTTAAATAAACAGGATGACAATAAACAGCCATGTCGTAGTCCTTTCTCAATCCTGAACCAGTCAGTTTTTCCATACAGGGTTCCAACTCTTGCTTCTTGACTCACATACAGGTTTCTCAGGAGACAGGTAAGATGGTCTAATATTCCCATTTCTGTAAGAGTTTTCCATAGGCATATATGCTTAGACTCACCCATTTAGCTGCAATGTTGCCTCTTTAGATTTGTTGGAATTTGGAATCACCATGACTTCTGTTTGCCAGGAAAAAAAGTACATATAGCTCTTCAGAGTTTATGGAACCTGAAAGAGGCAAACTGTAGGAAACACACGTACACGGTCACTATAGAAATCATGTGTGTTGTAGGCTCAGGAAAAGAGAGCCAGAATGCTGTGACAACACCAGCCTAGGTGTTGGTACATTCACTACCCCTATTTATCATGAGTCAAGTCTGGAGTTTAGGGTCTCAGTTCTGTACCTGAGATTATCAGCATTCTGAGAAGGAGAGAATGCATAAGAACAATATGCACGAGAATGTTAAAATATCACAATGCTAATTGATTACTTTACATTTTAAAAAATATGGCATATAACTAGAAGCATTCAAAGTCCTAATGGTCAATGTAATCTTTGGTTGATAAAGGGGGGAGGTAAGGAATATTAAAATTCAATAAGGAATAACACTTGGTACCTAACATCTCTCTGCAAAGTTGATTTAGAAATCTGTAGTTCAGGCTTCCGCTTATATTTTTACAATACCTGGACTAGCACTGTTGAATTTTGTCCTGAGTCTTCAAATTTTTTGTTTTTCCAGAAAACAGGGCCTTTTGTGATTGCCATGTTCTTTAGAATATTAATGTTTCATTCAGATTACAGTTGAATCTGTCTGACATGGTGTTCATTCTCTCAGGGGCTCTGAACATCCTTGTTGTGATCCATTGTGTGTGAATGGGACAGTTTTTAATCTCAAGGGATGATGTTATTTCTTCACTTCCAATTTCTTGGAAACTAGGGACCATTACAACTCCCAACAGTTGGCAAAGAAAGCAGTATAACCCGTTTACAGAGATACTTCGTATTTTTCAACAAAACACCTGCATGTCACTTCTTTGGTAAAAATAACAATTGACTAATATTCTTCATCAGTACAAGTTCTGAAGAGTCAAGCAAGGGACAGCCATGTCCAGAAGAAACTGTCACACACCTGCTCAAGGGATCATGGACTCTGTTCACTGCAGCAGAGTTTGTTACAACAAAAATTGAAAATGACGTAAATATCCACCGAAAGAGGAGTGGATAAAACAGTCATCATATATTCAGACAAAGAAAACCAATCATTAAAATGTTATTTAGTATTCATGTATCAATATAGATATATCTAGAAAGTTAATCAGGGAGAAAAGGAAGTCACAGAAGAAAACGGATAGTATGAGACCATTTCTATATTTTTAAAACTCTCAGAACAATACCGTAATTAGTTTATGGAAACATACACATGTGATTTTAAAAAAGTGTTTAAATATACTCAACTATTTCTCAGTAGTGTGTCTTATTCTGGGAAACTAGGGAAGGGAATAGGAATGGGGTGGGCTAAGAAGAGAAATTAAGCTCTATCTACAGTTTTATTTCTTCAAAAAATCTGATGAAATATACAAAATCTGAAAAGTTGCATAAATCTGGGTGGCAAGTGCATTGGTTATTGTTATACTCATTCATGTATTTTCTATATTTTAAATATTCCATAATAAAAATTTTTTTAAAAAAGGTATTTACATGGTATGGAAAAACTGATCACAGAAAAATATGTATTGTCTTATACAATTTATGAAAAACGTGAGCATAGAAATGTGTGTTCATATTAAGTATATATTATACATATAATGCACCTATATGTGTGTGTGTATATATATATATTATATAGTTATAAATGCATGGAATAAAGTCTAAATGATGAATCACCAAGCTGTTACTTGTAGTTATCTACTGGAAAGAGAGAAATGGGTATAGCTGTGGGTAAAGGGGTACTTTTACTTAAAAAAAACTCTATAACTTCTCAAACTTTTAAAAATATACATAAAGCATGTGTTGATGTATTACATAATTTAAAAATTAAAATGTAAATCTACCTTCCTTCTACAGAAATGAAGAACAACAGCAATGCATACATCTTCCAAGGTCCTCAGAATCTCTCTAATGAATTTTCGGAATTTAAATCAAACCAGTTCTTTATAGGTCAGGGAGACCTACTAAAACTCCTAAGACCCTCAAATAAAGGCCAAGGTAACATTGTTTTGATGGCTATTCCTAAGGATGGGAGAAGGTTGAAAAGACTGTGGATCCAATTAGGGCTAGACCAACCAGGGAACAGGCTCCACTGGGGGAGAGAGGTAGTAGTTCAGAATCAAGTAGTGTCTCTGAAGCCACTTGGACCCCATGACTGAGTACAATGTTCTAACAGAATCTCAGAAGCTGGCAAAAGACTTGAAGCTTGCAGGACTACATTCTTGCAAGGTGGGATGCCCTCTGACTTCACTTCCTTCCTTAATCTCCTAGTCCCTTGGGTTGATTATCTCACCCACCTATCTGGTGGGACCCCAACCTCTGTTCCTGGACTCCTGGCCCCAGGGCAGAGGGCTAGTGGAAGACTTCCAGCTGCACAGCTGTAGGCCATAGTGTCCCCACCCCAGACTCAGCTGGGGCCCCAGCACTACTCAGGACATCCTCATATTATTCGTGTCTTAGGGCTGCCCCAGCTCTGTAGTGGTTATTTCAAACTTTCTGTAACGCTTCAAGTCTTATGCTTAACAGATACTCTCAATTCCTTCTTCACAAAGAATAAAAAAAATACAGCAAACAGTCCTCAATTTCTAGCAGCACATTAAATTCATCTGCACTGTGTCCATAGTGCCTCCCATCTCTCCTTGAGGCTCTGAGCCACCCCCCTATCACCTTAGCAACCCCACACCATCAGCTCTGTCTCCTCTCACCAGTGTCTTCAACTTTACCCTCACTGTTCCCAGCAGCACTGAAACACATTCACATCTCTAATCTTTGAC
>SJYS01019360.1:50992-64913 GCA_006410695.1 Philantomba maxwellii
TAGTGTTGATGCCTAGCTTAAAGGATTTTGAGCATTACTTTGCTAGCATGCGAAATGAGTGCAGTTGTGCATTAGTTTGAACATTCTTTGGCATTGCCATTCTTTGGGATTGGAATGAAAATTGAGTTTCCAAATTTGCTGGCATACTTAGTGCAGCACTTTAAGAGCATTATATTTTAAGATTTGAAATAGCTCAGCTGGAATTCCATCACCTCTCTAGTGATGCTTCCTAAGGCCCACTTTACTTCACACCTCAGGATGTCTGGCTCTAGGTGAGTGATCACACCATTGTGGTTATCTGGGTTATTAAGACTTTTTTGTTTTGTTTTTACCTTATTGGAGTATAGCTGATTAACAATGTTGTGATAGTTTCAAGTGGACAGCAAAGGAACTCTGCCATATATATATATATATATCCATTTTTTCCCCAAACTCCCCTCCCATCCAGGCTGCCACATAACATTGAGCAGAATTCTTTGTGCTATACAGTAGGTCCTTGTTGATAATCCATTTTCAATACAGCAGTGTATATATGTCCATCCCAAAGCCCCTAACTATCCCTTTCCCCCATCCTTCTCCCTGGCAATCATAAGCTTTTCTCTAAGCCTGTGAGTCTGTTTCTGTTTTGTACACAAGTTCACTCGTATCATTTCTTTTTCAATTCTGCATATAAGGGTACCATCAGATATTTCTCCTTCTTTGCCTGACTTACTTCACTCAGTATGACAATCTCTAGGTCCATCCATGTTGCCGCAAATGGCATTATAAAATGTGTTGTTTACTAAGGAACCTAAAATATTTTGCTCACAAATAAACCATAGTATATAAATTACCCGCTCTCCTTTCTGTCCTAGCACGTTATCACCCATGTGACCCTGTAAGAAAAGACAAAACCAAATTATTTTTTTAATGAATACAAATATATAGTCTAAGCCCATTAAAGTTACAATGTTTGTAACTGAACACTTACATTTTAATCATAATGTTAAGATTGTAAAAGTTACTTTATTGTTTGGAGTAGAGTGGCAACATGTTTCTTTTAAAAGGAGAGATCTTAAAGTGCAGAAAGTTGAAGGGAGTTACTAAAAAACGCAAGTGATGGCATGAAAGGGTGTGGGGTGGAGGAAGCCAGCTCAGAACACCTTTTTTTTTTTTAAGCTCAGAGGACCTTTTTTTAAAGCCAGCCACCAGCTAGTTTTGAATCGGCTGGCTGGATACGTAACTTCATGATGCCCTGTTTTCTAGTCTTTAAAACAAGAGGGATGTGTAGCTGAACTTCAGGATTCTGAAATTCAAAACTTAATAGAGAACTAAAAAGAGAATTCAAGTTCACCTGACTTCACTCGTATGTTAGAACGTGAGCTAAGTCTAATGTGAATCATCTCTCTTCAGTAAATCTATCACTTCAACCAAAGTCTCTGTTTCTTTGCTTCTGAGTTTGCAGATTTTTATCCCATTAGGCCACAAGCAGTAGAGAAAAGCTCAGGATGATGAATCAAAAGATTTTAAATGTTAGTTCTGCCAATTACTGTTTGATGATTCACTTAACCTGAACCTGTTCATCTCACAGAGAATGTATGTGTGTGTCTCTGTGTGTGTATATACATGTACATCAGTGAAAACAATAAACGTGAAAGCACCTTGGAAAGTATCCTACACACAAAGGCTTACCTGATAGTAAGAGATACTGTGTTTAGTACTAATTTCCTGGTGAGGCTCAGCCCTCTCTCAACATTTTCTTACTTAAATTAATGAAGGAGATCAGACTATCCAGCCCCAAAATACACCACTTTGGCAGAAGAACTCTTTTGAGCTGAAGGCATTTGAGAAACAGGGAATGCAGAAAAAGTTCTCTCCTCTCTCCCTGGGCCTCAAGGCTGGGCACAGATTTCCCCGTGTGAATGTCACCCTCCCCGCTCCTGTACACAGAAGAGAAGACAACTCATCACGGGAGACAACACCAACTTAAACCTGCGTAAACAAACTTCACTGAAATAACCCTTATCTTCCACTAGTTTCCCCCATATATTTACCTGCCCACAATTTGTTGCCCCTAGAAGCTCACAACCCACTTCCTATGTCTTGATACTTCACCACAAATGTATCTCCCTTTGTTAAAATGGTATACAAGCCTCTGGGTCTGATTGCTTCTTTGGGGTTTTCATTTCATTTCTGTGAGGTCTCCATATGCATATGAAATCAACCTTTTTTTCTCCTGTTAACCCAGTCACTGAACCTAAGAAGATAGAAGAAAAAGTTTTTTTTTTTTCCTCCCCAATCCTAACAGTTGGTTTTTATAACAGAAAGACATGCAGGACCCTGTTTAATGAGCACATGAACATTCATCTTTTATTTTCTAGTATGAAGACAGGTTGGTTTTGGGAAGCAGCCCAGTACAAAAATGTATAAGATAAAGTACTGGGAGATCAGCAGGACTATGGAAACTTATGGACTAGGAATCCTTGCTCTTTTCCCTACAAGGAACTCCTTATAATTGAATTAAGATTCTTTGTATCAGAGATCAAGTTACTGAAGTGCAGGGAAAAGAGAAGAAAGAGGTGGAGAACTGTTTACGTCCCTGCTGGGGATTCTCATGGGTCCCAAAGAGAAGCCCCGGCAGAGACTCGCATGTGCAATCAGACTGAGTTGGCTTTTAGATCAGTTAGGATGTTCTGGCGGGTACAACAAATAGATTGCCATCTACCTTAGGTCCTGGAGGTCCCATGGTTCCTGGAAAGCCCTAGAAAAATCCATCAGTTAAAATTACAGCAGGTAGTGCACCAAGCCTACAACTCTGTTTAAAATCTTTAAGCTATGATTCTTTTATTAGTTACAACATCTATTGCAATGGTGGCTTCATACTCACAAGGAATCCTGGAGGGCCAAGTGGACCTGCAGGCCCAGGAAAACCTGGAAGGCCTGGCAAACCCTTTAAATGAAGAGAAGAATTAGAGTAAGTTTAAATTTACTTCTTACTGAAGAACAATGTCCATTAGTTAAATGCCTTAAATTATTTTAGTAAAATCAGAGCATAATGTTTCCCATTTACGCCTACAGTTAATTTCAGTAAAGGCCATGTGCCATGTATAACTACCAGGACTATCTTGCTGGTACTGCCTGGGGGTACCACCATCCTGGTGGTACTATTTCCAGAAAAATGACCAAAGCATTTGCTTTATTTTAGAAGACTTTTAAGATTTTTAGAAAAATTTCCCCTCCCCACATCTCTCTCCATCTCTCACCAAGCATGCTCCTACCTCTGGATCCTTCCACCTGCTCTCCCTCTGCCTAGAATCCTCTTTCCCCAGATGTCTATCTCTATGACTCACTTCTGCTCCCTTTTCTTGTCTTTACTCAAACATTATCCTTTCCATGGGCCTTCCTGCATATCCAATCTAAAGCCACAGCACTCCTTCCAACCTAGACACTTCCTATCCTCAACCCAACATTAAGTTTTCTCCTCAGCATGGAAATGTTGTTGCTCATTTGCCCAGTTGTGTGAAACGGATGTGAGAGTTGGACTATAAAGAAAGCTGAGTGCCGAAGAATTGATGCTTTTGAACTGTTGTGTTGGAGAAGACTCTTGAGAGTCCCTTGGACTGCAAGGAGATCCAACCAGTCCATCCTAGAGAAGATCAGTCCTGGGTGTTCATTGGCGGGACTGATGTTGAAGCTGAAACTCCAATACTTTGGCCACTGCTGGGGACCAGCGTGAGGAATCCCACCTGTGACAAGGTCATGTGGAAGGAAGGCTGACAAAACGCAAGGACGTGATCAGGCTTCAGGGGTTCCCCCTGGAATTTCCTGAGCATCCACCCCCCAAGACCAGAGTCTGCCTGCTTTACTGTGTTATGCTTTCCACCTACTCTTCTGACGTTAACAGAGGGCTGTTCCCCCACCACCTTTTTCTGGAAAAAAAATTTAGAGCTTTTAGATAATAAATCTCCTGGGCACAATATGAGTGTTTCAATCCAGAAACCCCTCTGATGGCTTTCTAGCCTGCCTGCAGGACTCGTGCAGCTGCACATGTGATTGTTTGAGGCCTCCTGACCGCGGGAGGCACAGGAAGCTTAAAACATCCTAGGAATATAGGTGCTTCCGAGGAGTCAAAATCATTAGAATAGGACTGATTAAAGATTTCATTTGTTGAGCCAATACTTGCTGCCAAATTTCCATATCTTTTATTTGTTGATATAGTTGGTATATCGAAAAAAACAAGTAGCAACATTAGATCTTTGAGTTAAGTACCTTCTTTGTTATAACCCACTGTGCCTTTGTTCTATAGAGATGTAACTTTAGTGCTTTAAGGAGATGCAGATTAAAGAAAAACACTTCAGGGGAAACGAGATTAACATTCATTAAGAAAGAGAGCCAAAAAGTGTTAGCAAGCCTCTTGGCCAGAAGATAATGTAAACCACCTGAGACCTATTGTATACGGGAGGGTATGCAAAAAGAAAGCCTTGTTTGTCTCAATGAGGGTCAGGACTGCTGCCCCTGCATAACTCTGCATATTCCATTATTTCTTTAAGTACAAACTTGGGGTATATAAGCTGATTTTGAAAGTGGAGTCTTCGGAGTCTTGCACCGATGCTGGGCTTCCCCATGTCATTGTTTTCTCCCTTTTTCGGCTGAATTCCCATCTGGAGCGGGGAGGCTCACCATGTCTACTTACTTGTCCTGGCTTTCAAGATCTGTAAGAAAGAAAGGGGCACTCTCCGATATTCAAACAGGCACTGGTGGCCTAACGTAGATGGTGCAAGCTCCTTGTCTGGAACTTTATTGGCCTTCCCCGTAAGCCAAGTTATTCAGCCTCTTTTCTCCACTTAATTTTCCTACTACACTATTTCTTCCTAATCTAATCTTTTATTAATAAATAAATAAGATTTCCTCGCCAATGCCGTCTCTCCTTCAAATCACCCTGATTCCACCAGNGATGGTGCAAGTTCCTTGTCTGGAACTTTATTGGCTTTCCACATAAACCAAGTTATTCAGCCTCCTTTTTTCTGTCTAAATTTCCTACTCTACTATTTCTTCCTAATCTAATCTTATATTTCTATATTAATAAATAAATAATTTTCTCCTCACCTATGCCGTCCACGCTTCGAATTTCCCTGGATCCACCAGGGCTGGACCCTGGCAGATTCTCTTTTTCAAAAACTCAGGAAACTGCCATTTACAAAAAGGTAGCAGGAAAAGGAAGGCAGTGGAAAAGCTTCAAGATGCGGTAGAAGCTGTACCACTCCTCCGGGTAAGTGGTTTCAGATACAGAGTGATGGTGGATGTATTTAGAGTGTGGAGGCTCTGAAAACACTGAATTGAAGAATCAACACAGACTCTCCAGGATTCTGTTGAATGGTCATGTCTTCCAAAAAGAGAAGTGTTCAGCTTGAAAAACAGCTCAAGACTTCTGATTTCAGTGAAGTGAAGTGAAGTCACTCAGTCGTGTCTGACTCTTTGCGACCCCATGAACTGTAGTCCACCAGGCTCCTTGGTCCATAGCATTTTCCAGGCATGAATACTGGAGTGGGTTGCCATTCCCTTCTCCAGGGGATCTTCCCAACCAAGGAATCGAACCCAGGTCTCCCTCATTGTAAGCAGAAGCTTTACTGTCTGAGCTACCAGGGGGAGGCTGTCTCTCCCATTATGAAAACCAGCAACAGCAAAACAAATTAAAATTGAATGAATTTTCTTTTACCCATCACAGAAATGAGTTTGGAAGGCAAACAGCCACCATGAAATTGGAGAAGCGCATACACTTATGGTGATCTAGCAGCTGAAATCTGCTTATCTGAATTGGAAACCATTGGAGCTATAAACTGCTGGGAAAACATAAGTGGTAATTTTGACAAAGGAATGGAGGCTGATTGTGGAATAGTGCTAAAGTAAGAAATTCCTAGAGGAACAGTCTTATGGGAGACCCCACATTTCCCTGGGCTTTCCCTTCATTAAGCCCACATGGAAAAATTCCCTTTGAGGCCCAATGGAGAAAAGGAAAAATAGTTGTAAATAAACCTAGAGCCGTCTTCACAGCAAAAGCCTATGCTTTAGGAAAAAATAATTCACCAGACTTACCAAAGCATATTCTGAAACTTCATCCCAGATGGCTGTAGGGAACATCTCTCCACCCCAGCCTCTTTCAGCCTTCCTGCCCCCTCTAAGTGTGACAACAACTACCTATTAACCAAGGTTGAGACTTTAATAATATAAACTAATAATACTGCAGCCAGCTAAATGAGTAGTGGGTAAGTGGTATAAAATTATATGAGGGAAGAAGACAGAGAAAAATTTATCACGTCACTAGCAAAGATAGAATGCAACTAAGAGAGTGATAATTAATCAGATTGTTATTGAATACTCTAATCCACTGCCCCTACCATCACATCACAGGCTCCAGTTCAATAACAGTGGGTTAACTGTGGTGTTTGAGAAGACTCTTGAGAGTTGCTTGGCCTGCAAGGAAATCCAACCAGTCCATCCTAAAGGAAATCGGTCCTGAGTGTTCACTGGAAGGACTGATGCTGAAGTTGAAACCTATTTTGGCCACCTGATGCGAAGTGCTGACTCATTTGAAAAGACTCTGATGCTAGGAAAGATTGAGGGAAGGAGGAGAAGGGGACGACAGAGGATGAGATGGTTGGATGGCATCACTGACTCAATGGACATGAGTTTGGGTAGACTCTGGGAGTTGGTGATGGACAGGGAAGTCTGGTGTGCTATGGTTCACAGGGTTGCAAAACATCAGACATGACTGAGCTACTAAACTAAACTGAATGTGAAAAGAGCTATAACACAGACTCTTTCCTAGAAGCAAGGCCCCACCTTGAACATAAAATTACAAGATATAACCAAAGATAAGGAGATAATGGGCATAAGCACACAAATTAAACATCCAGCTCAGACTCAGGTATGACACAGATGTTAGAAAGATCAGATAAGGAATTAGAATAGCTATTTCTTAATGTATCAAGTAGTCTGAAGAAGAAAGTAAATAACATACAAGAACATACAGGTAATATAAACTTAAAGACTAAAATTCTAAGAAAAAAATCAAAAGGAACTGGTAGAAGTCAAAACTCTATAACTGAAATGAAGGCTGTCCTCCAGCGTGACGTGATCAAGCAAAGAACAGTGAGTTTGAAAATATGTCCGTGGGAAATATTCTAAACTGGAATGCAAAGAGGAAAAAGAGCAAAGAAAAAGTGCTTAATTACTGGGAAATTTCAAAAACTATAACACCATACAAAGAACATTAAAAGGAACAGACAGAAAATAGAGCAGAAGAAATATCTGAAGTAGCAATGGCCAACAGTATCGCAAAACTGACTAAACCGTTCATCTGAAAAGCTATAACAAAAGTAAGAACAAATGTCAAACACTCATACGCAAATGGACTTTTATACAAAATATCAATCGACAACAACATAAAACAAATCATTAAGAAAATAAATCATTCTTAATCACACAGTGGAACATTCATGGAGACAGGTTATATTCTGGGCCACAGAATACGTCTCAACAATTTTTTTTTTTTTTTAATCATAAGTATATTCTTAGACCACAGTGGAATTATTCTAGAAATGAATAACAGAAAGATAACTAGGGAAAGTTTTGGAAAGTAAATAATACACTTTAACAAAACACGTGATCTCATATGGCATTTTATAAAAATTGAGCTGAGTTAAAATAAAAATGTAACATCAAAATTTGTGGAATGCTGATAAACAGTTCTTAAGGGAAAACAAACAGCATTAGAGGCACATATAAGGAAAAATAAATAGAATGAAGTAGAAGTCATATCTAAATTTCTAACTTATTAAGCTAGAGAAAGATGAACAGTTAAACATAAAGCAAGCAGAAGAAGGAAACAAAAATCATTAGAGAATATATCAGAAACAAGCCAGAGAAAGACATAGTGTATGGTAACATGTGGAACATAAACACAAAAAGACCCACATTAAACTCATTGAAACAGAGTATAGTGGTGATTGCAGGGACTGAGGTTGGGGATGATGAGAGATTCATCAAAAGATGCAGATGTCCAGTTATAAGATGGATCCATTCTGAGGATCTCATGTGTAGCACAGAGACTATATTTGAAATGTGCTAAGAGAATGGATTTTTTTTTCATGTTTTTTAAAGTTTTATTTGGTTTAATTTTAAAAAGAAGGAAAAGAGAATGGATCTGAAGCATTCTTACATACACACCCTCCCCCAAACATAACTATGTGAGGTGATGGATGTGTTAACCTGATTGTAGGAGTCATTTCACAATGTTATCTGTATATCAAATTAAGATGTTTAAATATATTACAAGTTTTCTAATTACAACTCACTAAAGTGCAAAATAAAATAAGTGTTTACATATTTTAAAAAGCAAACAGAGAAACAATAGAGAAAAATGATTGAAATCAAAGTGGTTTCTTTGAAAGCATCAATAAAATTGATTAAATTCTAGCCAGATCAACCAAAAAAGTAGTTTTTTAAAAAATTACCAAAGTCAGAAATGAAAAAAGAGTCATCACTACTATTCCCATGAACATGAAAGATTAAAAGTGAAGTTAAAGTGTTAAGTCACTCAGCTGTGTCCGACTCTTTGCAACCTCATGGACTGTACCCTGGCAGGTTCCTTTGTTTATGGAATTCTCCAGGCAAGAATACTGGAGTTGCCATGCCCTTCTCCAGGGGATCTTTCCCACTCAGGGATTAAATCCAGGTCTCCTGAATTGCAGGCAGGTTCTTTACCATCTGAGCCACCAGGGAAGCCCCTGGAAGGATTAAGGGAATAGTATAAAAATCTCTATGCCTACACATTTGATATTTAGATGAAATGAAACAATTTCCTAAAAGACATAAACTGCCAGAAGCCATCAAAGGAGAAATAGATAATATGATAAATATTTTATATATATATCAGAGAAGTAGAAATAGCAATTAAATCCTTCCAACAAGATGGATCTTCTGTTATATATAAGCCCTGGCATTTCTTCAGAGTGGGGTAGAGCTTTGGAGGCCATTACCTGCAACGCTGATAGCTGGGAGGGGGATAGGTATGCCAGCCTGTAGTGCGGACCTGGGCAGGGCACACATACCATCTCCTACTTATACAACTGAGGGGAAATTGTCACATCTCCAAGGCTCCCTTCAGTTGTTTGAACATGGTGATTTTTCTCAGCTTTGTCTGCTCTCACCAGGGGGTGCCCAATCCGTGTCAAATTCCAAAATCTCCCCTATAGACTGTAAAGTGAGTACATCAAGGAGACAACGGGATACATAAATCTGGAGCTTAAATAAATTCTTGGGAAGAAAAGAACAATAAAAAACACTATACCCAGAAGGCCAAAATAAGCCCAGATCAGACTCTTACTGTAACAATTAGCATTTTCTCTCTCACACACACACACAAAATAATAATAATTCTGCATTCATATTTTCATTTTAAAATTTCTGTGACAATTCTTTTATTTTCTTACAAAGTGTGCAATAATTTTGAATGTCATGCATAGTTGATGACAGAGCTGAGGCAATCATCATTTAAGTGACAGCATATCATTCAAAATCAGTGAGACAGTGAAGATTCATGGTTTATCTGCAGTGGGATGAGGGATTTCTGATACAAGAAAGAAGCCTTTAAACAAAATTTTTTAAAAATAAGATCAGAAACCAAGGCTCTTTTATAGTAACACCAAAATTATTCAACATGTGCTTTAAAAAAGCATGTACAGAAAAATGCATAATGCAAAGGATTTTGTTATTATGGACATTGACACACAAAGAAACTAATATATATTTATAAAAACTAACTATAAACCAATGTCAATTAGAATAAAGATACCAATTAATTTTGGGGTTAATCTAGTTTATGCCTATTAACCAGATATTGTTTAAAAACCTCAAGAAGTGTGTTTGCTTCCTTTGTTTTTAAATTATTTATCAATAATGATTGAAAGTGTGAACTCAGAGAGCAAAACAATTGAGAACATCACTTTAGGCATCAAGGCATGAAGCCTGTATATATTTTGTGTCATAGGTGACTAACTTCATTTCCTCAATTTTGCCATGATATCCATTAATCGAAATCCCCGGTGGCTAAAGGAAATCAATCCTGAATATTCATTGGATGGACTGATGCTGAAGCTTCAATACTTTGGCAACCTGATGTAAAGAGCTGACTCATTAGAAAAGACCTTGATGCTGGGAAAAATTAAAGACAGGAGAAGAAGGGGACAATAGAAGGTAAGATGGTTGGTTACAGGGTAAGATGGCTGGCAGGCTACAGCACATGGAATTGCAAAGAGTTGGACATGACTGAGCAACTGTACAACAATTAGTGACTCAGACAGTAAAGAATCTACCTGCAATTCAGGAGATCTGAGCTCAATCTCTGGGTCAGAAATATCCCTTGGAGAAGGGAATGGCTACCCACTGCAGTATTCTTGCTGGAGAATTCCATGGAGAGGGGATCCTGGCAGGCTACAGTCCATGGGATTACAAAGAATCTGACATGACTAAGTGACTGACCCTGAATGCAATAGGAGATTTTACCAAGAGGAAGAATGATTTAAAATCTAGATGAAGAATATAAGACCGATTTTATTATTTTAAAAGAAAGATTATTATTTTTAAATGGTTTTTGGCCACATAGCATGGCATGAGGGATCTTAGTTCCCCTGGCCAGAGATTCAGCTGGAACTCCTACAGTGGAAGCATGGTCTCTAACCACTGGATGACCGGGAAGTCCCAAAAGAAAGAAAATTATTAACAAATATACATTACTCATGTAAAGTACAAAAGTACATTACAAACTTTAGCCATTTCATTATGTTTGCCAGCTAGCTCCAAGGTTCTAAATTAAATGGAAGCAATATTGATTATTCCTCTAATAATTTTCAAGCTTTTTATTAGTTTTGATGAACTATTTTCCTTGCTTACTTGACCAAGGTTTACCTTTGTTTAGGATTATAGAGTGGTCTTCAAAGGTGCCAAATTAATTTTATGGTAATCCTCTTATTAAAGAATATGAAATCACAGTCTCCATTTCTAACCAGACACACAGTCATTCAACAGAATAATAGGTGCTAATGGGACTCTGGGCCACTAAGGGGTCAGAGCGAGGACACCAACCATGCAGTCCCGTTACAAAAGAGAGGACATTTGTAAACCTTATCATCAAGCAACCACCCAGTGATCACATACACAGCCTAGGAGACCTGGGATCCCCAAATACTGAAACGATTTCAATCCGTCTTTCCTTCAAGAAGAGAAGAGACAAAGTACAGATTTGCCTTCAGTCAAATTTCAGCTATTGAAGAGAATGGTTATCTACTCCAGTACTCTTACCTAGAGAATTTCATAGACAAGGGTGCCTGGCGGGCTATATTCATGGGATCGCAGAGTCAGACACAACTGAGCAACTGACACTACATGGAATAGATTTTACCAAGAGCAAGAATAATTTAAAATCTAGGTGAAATGCATTAAATATATATATGTATGTACCATTTTTGGATAACATATTTTTGGTATAAAACCTTATTTTTGCTCAAAACCACACAATATAAACAAATTTGCTAAAATTTTAGTGCTGTAGACAAGAGAAAGGAAAAAAGAGCCCACAACTGAGGGAGGCAGAATGATGCCCATACCCCCACATGCAAACTCTGAGAAGCATGTGCCTGCGACAGGGATCCACACCAGGAACTACCAGGTGACCATGATTAAAGTCAGAAGTTGAGCAATCTCAACGTTTTAAGACTCCCTACTCAGTACCATCAGGGAAAAGAGAGGAATTACGTGCTGAAAACCCAGGTTTAATTGCAACTCTGTAATTTGTCACGTTTACTGCAACATGCTGGCCTTAGAAGCTCATCAGGGCTTACCTAAATGATGATGTTTTCAAAAATTATGGTATTCTGCAAGACTGAACCCTCTGAGCTTTATTATCTTATAAGGAACTCATATTTGGTGGGTTTGCTGCTCATGTTGCCATTATATTCAATGTCCTCCCCAAATACAATCATTTTAAAAACTGCCCTTAAAAACATTTTAGTTGTCCGAGAGGANCGTGCTGAAAACCCAGGTTTAATTGCAACTCTGTAATTTGTCACGTTTACTGCAACATGCTGGCCTTAGAAGCTCATCAGGGCTTACCTAAATGATGATGTTTTCAAAAATTATGGTATTCTGCAAGACTGAACCCTCTGAGCTTTATTATCTTATAAGGAACTCATATTTGGTGGGTTTGCTGCTCATGTTGCCATTATATTCAATGTCCTCCCCAAATACAATCATTTTAAAAACTGCCCTTAAAAACATTTTAGTTGTCCGAGAGGATCTGGATTAAGGATTGTTGTGATTATTTTGCTTTTTGTCTGGTATTATAAGAGGGACTAGATGTTACGTTATTCCCTAGGGGTTGATGATATATTCTTTCAGATTCCCAGTAACGTAAACCTTCTATAATTAGCAGCACTACAGTTTTCATGAATATAAAGAAATTATATGTATACTATATGCATGCATATATGTATAAGCATGCTGAATATATAAGTCTGAATCACAATAACTCAGCATCTGTCCAGAAGTGCTATCTTTTCCTGTTCCCTCACTGCCCTCTCGGTGTTCAAATCTTTTCAAGTTTCCTAAGCCATTCTCTAAGAAAGAGACTTATCTTTGGGGGCTTTCTTGAACGTGAATAAATCTTGTTAGCACTCAAGAATCACCAGGTGTATTTAGATATTTGACCTTCATTTTTTGTAAGATTGAATTACTCATGGGACATGAGGAAACTGAGTTATTTTCTCTCTCTTATCATTTTCCATTTTCCTTCCTTCTATCATACATTAAAATTATTTTTATCTAATTCAGTTTTATTTCATTTTATAGCATTGCTGTATTTATTTACTAGAAATGAAGCATCTCATTCTCAATTGCCCAATCCAAAGAGTTCCATGAGGTTTCAGACAGTTCTTCACTCCTTGTTTATGCTTGATTAAATAGAATCCAAAATGTTTAAAAGAGCATGTGATTTTCATAAGAGCAAAGGAATACATGTCCTAATAATTATCAGGAGAAAGTTCTTGGTAAAAAGCCACATCTCACTTTCTCACACATATGTATTACCCTGATGTCAAGCCTAAAAATTACAGTTTTTATTCACAATTATAACTATTCATCCTTACACAAGTATTTATTTAAAATATGTTCTAGATATTGTATTAAAACTGAGAATTCAAAGCTAAGTAACCAAGGTAGTATAAGATGCTGTGAAATTAATAAGAAGGTAGGTTTTAAAAGGCTTTGGGTTTTCAAAATATGAGACATCAAGTTAAAAGTGTGAATATTACAGTATTTCAGAGAAAAATTTCTTACTAAATGATAATAAGGATAGCTAAAGGAACGGTAGAATTAAAAGCACTAAAAATAATCCAAGCAAAAAATTATAAACATCTGGCTTTTGACATTGACATTGGACAGTCTAGGAAAACAGGACAAGTTCACAGCAGCACACACAAGCTTTACTGGGTGATGCCTTTACAACTGTGTGTGTGTGTGTGGAGGGGGTGTCTCTCACAGCTGGAGTCAGTTCAGAGGAGGGAGCACTGGTTGGAGGGGAGTGGTCTATGCTAGTCAAAAAGAGAGGAGGGCAGGGACCTTCCGGGGGAGAGGGAGATAGAAAAACTGAAAAGGAGACTCAGCTGTCTAGGTGACACCCCTCAGCAGCAGCTTGGTTGGGAGTCTTTGGGTCTCCGAGTTTGAAAACTCTGAAATGCAGTGCAGCTTAGACCCCCTTGTAATCACAAAGCTTTATTTTATCAGTGCCTCACAGATATTGGGTGAGATTTCCCATTATGTGAAAAGCAGTCAGGTTTTAAGTGTCAAAACACTTGCCTGTTTGGGCTCATTTTGAAATAATTCAGTTCAG
>SJYS01019361.1:0-10008 GCA_006410695.1 Philantomba maxwellii
CAAAGAGTGACCGAAAAAAAAAACCCTTAACATCACAAGCTCTCACAGTGAATCACTGCTCTCCACAATCACCAGGCAGGAAACAGGATTTACTTTCTTTCCTCCAGTCCCTTCTGAGTTGAATCCTTGCCATTCTCTCAGCTTCCTCTGTTTCTTGAGAAAAGAATGTGTGGTCAAACAGGGATAAGCCACTGCAGAAAAATCCAGGTTTCCTATAACAGGCTCCCAGGAGCCTCGGTGTGCATTTGAGTACCATTCTCCACCAACTCCTGCTTTTTTAAAAAAAATCCTGCCTTTATTTATTTATTGTTAATTTATTTAATTGGAGGCTAATTCCTTTATAATATTGTATTGGTTTTGCCATACATCAACATGAATCAGCCGTAGGTATACGTATGTCCTCTCCCTCATGAACCTTCCTCCCACCCCAACGTAAATACAATCCCACCTCTCTAGGTTGTCATTGAGCACTGGGAAACCCACTTTATACCAACATCATTCTACTAGAGGTACTTAAGTAAAAAACCACAAAAAAACAAACAAAAAGCCCAAACGACAAAGGTCATGTATGGTGTCACTGAGGACCTCTTACATCCCAGGCTGCAAGCCAGGAGCAGGGATGTAGTGGGTTTGGGGCTGGAGAAGGGGCAGCAGGGAATGAGCCCAGCGTGGACAAGTAACTAAGGTCGCACAGTCACGAAGTGCCAGGGTCTGTGCACCCCCAGCTGATCTGAACCCATTGAAACTGGGTCTGCACAGTGGTTCTGAACCTGGACTGTCCTCTGCATTGGCCAGCCGAGGGGTGGAGCTGACGTTGAGGCTGGTGCCCAGGGACTTACTCTGTGTGAGCTTAGTTTTCCTTTCGGGTGTACTTGGATACTGGAGGGAGAGTGGGGTTATAACTCAGTGACCCACGATCTCAGACTGGGGACTGGGATCTACAGAGGTGATAACAGCCAGGTCTCACTGATCAGTGATCCTAGGGACATGGGGACAGGGGGAGGAGGAACATGGCCTGTGAAAGCAGGATTATTGTCCCTTTTGGCAAATGGAGAAACTGAGGCACAGAAAGATTGGGTAACAGATCCAAGATAGCTGAGCCTGGATTCAGAACTACCCTTTCCATGTCTCTGCTGGCTCAGAAGGTAAAAGAATGCACCTGCAATGCAGGAGACACAGGGAACATGGGTTTGATCTCTGGGTCTGGAAGATCCTTGGAGGAGGGCATGAAAACCCACGCCAGTATACTTGCCTGAAAAAATCCCAGGGATGGAGGAGCCTGGTGGACTATAGTCCATCGGGTTGCAGAGTCAGACATGACTGAGCCACTAAGCACAAGAACATTCTTCTAAATGGTAAAGGGGTGGGGGAGACTAAGAGATGCCCAGGCTCCTCATGGGTTCCCAGACCACCTAGGGCATGGACGGGTGGCCCCAGAAGACAGCAACTGTGGGGTGCAGGCTTTCCTCCAGGCACCAGTATTCCCTCGTGAGGATGGACCCTAATTTACCTGTTGCTGTTTAGTCGCTCAGTAGTGTCTGACTCTTTGTGACCCCATGGACTGTAGCCCGCCAGGCTCCTCTGTCCATGGGATTTCCCAGGCAAGAATACTGGAGTGGGTTGCCATTTCCTTCTTCAGGGAACCTTCCCAACCCAGGGGTCGAACTTGTGTCTCTTGCATTGGCAGGGGGATTCTTTACTGCTGCGTCACCAGGGAAGCCCACACCTAATTTACCTACCTATGCCTGAATGTGTGTATTATTATTAGGTTTCCTCAATTTTAAAAAATATAGTAGGAACAACGCTAGAATGCAATCAGCTTTGGGAGACCATGGGCCTCTTGGGAAATTGCCGTGCCCCAGAGCACCAGGTTTGCCTTTCCTGGCCTCCGCCAGATTCCCCCAAGAAAATAGCTGCTGTCCTTGATCCAGAGAAGCTGTGAGTCATCCATGGCAAACAGAGAACACAGAAGATTCCTTTCCCAGCCGATCAGGTCAACAGGTCCATGTGCCTACATTAAGGTATGGGGGCAAACTAGAAACCCACAGAGGCTTCTCACCAAGGCCAGTGTATCTGATGGATCTACACCTCTCCCCTGAAGATTGCAAAGGACGTGTGAGCAGCTTGTCACCGGCAAGGTGTCAAGTCTCACAAGCAATATGGAGAATTTGCTGTCTGGAAATACTTTTGGGTAGGTGGGTGTCTCTTCTTTTGGTCCCTCCATTATTACCTGCCAATCCAACATGTAGGGGAAAGCTCTCATGTTGGGGGACTCCATTTAGTTTGAGAAATCAAGGAAGTCTTCCCTGAAGAAATGGCATTTGGGCTCACATTTGAAGACTGAGCGCGGGTGGAGGAGAATGAAGAAGACTGTGGTGGTTAGAGGTTTCAAAGCAGTGGCCCGGCACCCGTTAAGATCAGAAGAAGACCTGAGGTCAGCCATCTGGAAGGGGTCGGAAAGGGAATGGATGGGGCTGCCGCACAGGCCACCCCGGCTTCCCTACACCCGGAGTCGTGCTGAATCCTCTGCAGGGGCTGCCTTGTGAGCACCGGACTCTGCCAGCAGCCTCTGAAGGGACAGGAAGTGGCACTGTCTGCACAAACATCATTGCTGTTGGAGCCGCTTGTCTGCAGCCCCGGGGACCAGGAGGACAAAGCTTGCCGAGTGGCTGCTTCTGACATTAGCTGTTCAAGGGGAGGTAGGGCAGGGAGGGACCCAGGGTGGCCCCGGGAAGGAGCCCCAGGGGCAGGATGCGGGCACATAAGAGACCCTGGGGGTTCCCCTAAACTCTTAGAAGAATCCGGTAAGTGCTGGGACCCAGTACAACAGGAGAAGTGGAGCCAGAGAAACACTGTGACTCTGTCTTGCCCACAACTGAAAGTGAAGTGTGAAGTGTTAGTTGCTCAGTCGTGTCCGACTCTTTGTGACCCCATGGACTGTAGCACCAGGCTCCCCTATCCATGGGATTTCCCGGGCAAGAATACTGGAGGGGGTTGCCATGCCCTTCTCCAGGGGATCTTCCCTACCCAGGGATCAAATTCTGGCTTCCTGCATTGCAGCAGATTCTTTACTGTCTAAGCCACTGGGAAGTCCTGGAGTGCCAGAGAAGCAGGTTACATGCAGCTTTACCATCCATGTTGGGCTTGTGGGACTCGTACCTCCTGGCAGGGTGGGCTGGTTTGCCCAGAGCTGAGAACAGGACATGTTCCGTTTGGGTCGGGTCCAGATGAGAAAGGCACCCAGAGCTCCTCTGGCCTCAGACCTGCCCACTGACCTGAGGTCACCCGCTGCCACCCCCCCCAACTCCCTGCTGAGTAGGACCCTTCTGTGTATTTCCACCTTCTCCCCAGGGTTCCTGCCTCCTTCCCAATGTCCAGCTGTCCCTCTGGGCAGGGTGGTAGTTCTCAAAATCTTTGTGGCTGTCAGCAGAGCTGTTGGCTATATTCTTGTGATTACTCCCCTGCCTTCCAGATACAAGACAGGATTCTACTTCCTGTCTTACTTACGGTGCAGTGGGAATGTGTCACCAGTTCTAACCAATGAGGTTTTTTTTTTTTAAGATTTTTTTTTTTTAATGTGGGCCATATTTTAAAGTCTTATTGAATTTGTTACAGTATTGCTTCTGCTTTATGGTTTGGTTTTTTGGGCCCCCAGGCATATGACATCTTAGTTCCCTGAATCAGGGATGAAACCCACACCCCCTGCATTGGAAGGTAAACTTTTAACCACTGAACTGCCAGGGAAGTCCCTGACCTGTGAGTTTTGAATGCAAATGGTATGTGTCATTTCTAAGCCACATAGCATTTAATCTTGATTAGAAGACCCTTTTCCTCTACTATGACCACCAATGATGTGCCAGCAACTGGCTGCTCCCTTATCCTGGGTCCAGGAGAGAAGACTATAGGAGCAGAATTGCACCCGACCCGTGGTGGATATGTAGTGTGAGCAAGAAATAAATGTTGTTGTAAACCACTGAAATTCGTGAGTTGTTTGTTACTACAGCATTACCTTGACTGTACTGACTGATACAAGCAAAACCCTGGAGATACAATACTATTTGCAGAGCACTGTTAAAGGTACCTATTTTTAAATTTCTACATAAAGTAGAATTATTAGTAGTAATGAGTGTCACTTATAGAGTGCTTACTATGTATCATGCATTCTACTAGGCTCTTTAGCAAATGTTTCCTCATTAATCCTCACTATGGATTCAGGACTGCAGGGCTGTTTAGTATAATTAGTCTCACTGCAGAGATCAGGGGACAGAGGTTCAGGGAGAATGATGGTCAAGACCATAGCTAGTAAGTGGTAGAATTGAGATTCAAATGCAGGAGCCTCTGACCCCAAAGCCCTCACTCTTTCCACCACTCAGCTGCTATTACATGTAAAGTAGAATTAGACCTATCAAGGAAAAAAGAAACCTATGCATTTAACAAAGAAATTATCTCTTAATAGGAAAAACATTAACATCTGCCTTTTTACTAAATTGAACGTGAAAACTGATCTTGACAGGCTGAACAAAGATGCTTGCTCTCTGGTGTGATGTTTGACAAGGGCGTCATTTTCTCCTGTGATTGGGTTCTACTGGATAATAGGCAGCAGGCACCAAAGGCTGAACAAAAAATGTAAGGTGATAATCCTGTTCATCACTTCACATTTGTATGTACAAGGTGGGAAATAGCCCACCGTATGCGTTTTTGCAATGGGATGGTCTGAGACCTTGTGGCCCCCAGAGGGAACTTTGGGGAAAGAAGACCCAGGTGCCCTGCTTGTTCATGCTCTCCTGCCTGCCTTGGATGCCCTTCCTTTCCCCTCTGAGCTGCTGATGCTTGAGAACTCAGCTCCACCATTGTTGCACTGGAAGCCCTCTCGGGCCCGCCACGTCACCCCACTGTGATGTACAGAAGTTACCTGGGCATGTGGCATGAGGTCTCACTCCCTACACAGGAGCACTCCTTGCAGGCAGGAATGCACTCATTCTTTTTTAAAATGAAACTCTGTTTCACATCTGTAGAACATAATAGAGGGAGATCCTATGTACCTTTTACCCCTCTCTGGGAAGTCGCTCAGTTGGGTCCGACTCTTTGCAACCCCATGGACTGTAGCCCACCAGGCTCCTCCCTCCGTGGAATTTTTCCAGGCAAGAGTACTGGAGTTGCCATTTCCTTCTCCAGAGGATCTTCCCCACCCAGGGATCAAACCCGGGTCTCCTGCATTGCAAGCAGATGCCTTTACCATCTGAGTTACCCAGCTTGCCTCAATGGCAACATCTTGCAAAATGTTTCTATGTTGGCAGATAAGCATTTAAATGCTATATATGCAAACACACACACTCACAGAGACTTAGCACACGTCCGGCCAGTCCTCTACTCTGGGACTAAAGGCTGCTATCTTTTATTGTACCAAACACTGCTGCTTTTGCCTCCTGTTTGATATCACAGCCAGGATATCAACACTGATGGAATCAAGATACAGTCTTTTCATCCCCTCAAGGATCCCTCGTGTTGCCTTTTCATAGCCTACTTCTTTGTCAACTCCATCTCTCCCTAGTCTTTGGCATTACCCAGTCTCCTCTTTATGTCCATAATTTTGTCTTTTTGAGAATGTTATATAAACAGAATCATGTACTATGAAACTTTGGGGGGTTGCCTTTTCACACTCAGCATAATTCTCTGGAGAGTCATGTACCAATCACCCCTTCCCTTTCGTTGCTCAGTCATATTCCACGGTGTAGATGTATCACTATCTGTTTAACCTCTCACTTATCAAAGCCCTCATTCATTGTTAAATCACCAGTACCTCGTAGATGGATACTTGCATGCAAAATAAGTCCTAGCACTAGTTGTGATCAGGAGCATGGGTTCTGGAGTTTTGATTCACTGTACACATGAGCTTGACCAAATTCCTTGACCTCTGTATTCCTCAGTTTTCTCATCTGCAAAATGGGAATGACTGCAGTGCCCATCTTACACAGCTGTTATGAAAATTAAATAAATCAATACTTGTTTTGTGCTTAGCCCAAAGCCTGGCTGATGAGATGAACTCAGAAATTAATAATATAGTACAATAACTAATAATAAACAGTCACTGAACTGAGTTGAAAAACCTGGAAGAAGAAAATTCAAACTTGCCAAATATTCAAGTTAGGAAGGGGTAGCCTACTGTAAAAGGAATTATTCTTTTTTTCCTAGAGGCTTCATAGGGTTTTTCTCTAAATATCAAGCTTCCACAGACTCTTTGAAATAGAAATATTTGAAAACTATCAAGTAGAATCCATTGGCAATGCCAGGTCCTTTTGAGTGCAGTCCACAGCCTCTCTGAACAAAGGTGAGTTGATGCACTTGAGCAATATTTATTGTGTTTCTACTGTGCATGCCAGGCATTCATCTAGGTGCTAGGAATGCAGCACTGAATAAAATAGACAACCCCTGTCCTTATGACAGGTAATAAAAGAGGAAGCCCTCCTTTACCTCACCCTGAGTTAGGAGGCAAGGATGTGACTCAGAAAGAGGGAGAAAAGATACACTGTGGGTGGACCCAAGAGAATGTGGGCATACCCTCTTGCTTTGGCTTTAAAGAAATAAAACTGGTTCTCATCCTCCTGGCTTGATCAGGTGTGGCCTGCTTGCAGGCAGGGGAATGCACTTTTTTAAACCATCTGGTGCTCTCCCCACCCCTACCCTACATACCCCCTTCTTTGTCATATGACTGGGGGACACTGTGCTGCAGCCACAGAAGGTAGCTGGACTGGGCCTCATGGCAGCTCTCATCACTGCCCCCTGGGCCTGAGCCCAGAGACTGGTGGGAGAGCTGCAGTCCAGCTGCAGTCTGGCCACGGGTTCCTCCAAGAGCCGCTAACTGGCCCATGACCTTGGCCTCATTAGCTCGGCACTATCCACCTGAGCTGCCTGGATCACGGCCAACCAGGGAAATTAGCTCAGACCCACAGGCCCCTGGGAGAGGTGTCAGGCAAAAATAGACCTGAGAAAGCCAGAGGATCCTTGAACAGGCGGACCCATGGAGGTCATCAACTCCGGCATCGTCCTAGCTCTCCAGATGGAGGCTGGGGGCAGGGAGGCAATGGGGCTGGGCCAAGGTCATCCTGAGATGACCTTGTGTGGAGCTGGGGTGAGAATGAGGGTCACCAGACTTCCAAAGTCCCATTCTTCCCTCACCTGTGCCTCCCATCGGGCTGTGGGCAGGAAGGGGTAGAAGGACAATAAGAATTACAGATAATGAAGCAATTCATCAGAGTCTGTTTGTTGTTTCTGGTGGGGTGTCAATTGCACAGAAAGAGTAAAAAGAATAACAAGTGCCTACCTACTCTACTGGGCCCTCTCCCCAAAAGGGATCTGTGTTAACAGCTCCCCGTGGAACTATACAGGAGATAACCTACGCATACACCAGCACACACACGTGTGTGTCTGCGTGCATGTGCACCGATATACATTGAGCAATATCCTTCCAAGTACAGCATTCAATCATCCTACTTTACACAGGTTGTATGCTTTGTCTCACCCAATTCATAACATATCTGGACATCTTTTATCAACTGGTTCAGGTGTACCCCCTTTTTAACAGCGACTTGGTATTCCATTCTATGGATGAGCCATAACGTATCTAACCAGACCCCAAAAGTAGATGGTTGCAGGATGTGAGTGTGGCTCAGTGTAGCGGAAATGGAGAAAGTTATAAGAAATAAGTCCACAAAAATGGGTTGTGGGGAAATTGCTATCAGGCTTAGTTATCAGCTATGCAACTTCATGCATGTGATGAATTTCACTCCTGTATTGAATATCAACTGTTTACCTCACTATCTGTAGAACTTACAATGACTTGCTTGGGGAGCTTGCCATTAGAATTCCATTTACAGTGAAGCCCAGAGATGGTGGCTCAACTGGTAAAGAATCCACCCACAGTGCGGGAGACCTGGCTTCGATCCCTGGATTGGGAAGATCCCCTGGAGAAGGTAACGGCTACCCACTCCAGCACTCTGGCCTGGAGAATTCAGGCCATTCTATACAGTCCATGGGGTCGCAAAGAGTCGGACAAGACTGAGCGTCTTTCACTGTTACCTTCCGGAGATGAAGTTAGTTCTATAGGGCCAAGGCGTCTGGCCCAGAGCCCATGTCCCGTGCCTGCAACCTGTGGGCGGTCAGGCTTCCTTCTGCACGAAGTGATGAGCCCTCCCCTCACACCTGCCTTCTCTAACGGCCCCTTCTCAGTGATTAGATCCTTCTCTCCCAGCTGACCTGCCCCAGGTCCAGGGGGCTCTGAGCTGCATGGATGAGCTCAGACCCAGGGCAAGGTGGGAACCTTATTAAGATGAAGAGCCTATTAGTCCAGCCAGTGCTCAACTGGGTCAGGGGCAGGCAGGAGTGGACTGGGTCTCTGCTCAGACCCCAGGCATTGTCCAGCCTGACTCCTGCCTGCCTTTGGAAAGCAGCTCAGTTCACCAACTATCTTGAGTGTCTGAGAGGCCACTGTGGGGTCACCATGGTGACTGAAACCATATTTCCTCCTGTATGGATCCTCTATTCTTCACTCAGCTCCTCTATCTCCCTGCAGCCTGACCTAAGGACCACCCCTGACTTGGTCAAACCTCCTGCTTTTTGTGTGTGGTGGGAAGATGCTTCCACAGCCATTACATCAGGACCACTTTGGATGACATATACCTCTCCTCCCATAGCTCACTGCTGGAGCCCTGTGTCCCACCCTGCCCTGGCTTGGTTTCCCAGCAGGAAAACCATGAGCCTGTTTCCCAGCAGGTCAGCAAACATGTGATGAGTACCCAAAGCAAAAAATGAAAACAGACCCCCACCTCACACTATAAAAAAAAAAATCAGTTATAGGTATAATGTGAAAGGCAAAACTTTAAGACTTTTAGAAGAAAAATACAGAATAAGATTTCTATGCTCTTGGGGCAGGGCAAGGATTTCTGAAGACATGAAAAGCACAGATCATTCAAGATCAATACCTTTGAATGCATACAAATAAATCAGAAGATGAATTTCCCACCAAAAAGAGAGGAGAAAAAAACAAATTTCAAACTAGATAGAGATATTTTCAACACCTGAGTGACATAGATTAATCTCTAAAATATAAAAGACATTCCTCAAATCATTAGGAAAATACAAACTAAGGGAAAGACAGACAAAAGGCACAAAGAGGCATTCAGAGACAATGACCAACAGAGATCATTAAAAAGTGAGAAATGCTCATTAAAACCACAATTTGACCTAGTACTGCCTGATCCTTGTATTTCACTGCTGCCCCCTGGTTGCTGTCAGGAACCTCAGTTCAGTTCAGCTCAGTCGCTCAGTCGTGTCTGACTCTTCGCGACCCCACGGACTGCAACACACCAGGCCTCTCTGTCCATCACCAACTCCCGGAATTTACTGAAACTCAAGTCCATTGAGTCTGTGATGCCATCCAATCACCTCATCCTCATCTCCTTCTCCTCTCACCTTCAATCTTTCCCAGCATCAGGGTCTTTTCCAAAGAGTCAGCTCTTAGCATCAGGTGGCCAAAGTAGTGGAGCTTCAGCTTCAGCATCAGACCTTCCAATGAATATACAGGACTGATTTCCTTTAGGATGGACTGGTTGGATCTCCTTGCAGTCCAAGGGACTCTAAACAGTCTTCTCCAGCACCACAGTTCAAAAGCATCAATTCTTTGGCGCTCACCTTTCTTTATAGTCCAAATCTCACATCCATACATGACTACTGGAAAAACCATAGCTTTGACAAGACAGACTTTTGCTGGCAAAGTAATGTCTCTGCTTTTTAATATGCTGTCAAAGTTGGTCAGAACTTTTCTTCCAAGGAGCAAGCGTCTTTTAATTTCATGGCTGCAGGCACCATCTGCAGTGATTTTGGAGCCCCCTCAAAAAAGTCTCTCACTGTTTCCGTTGTTTCCCCATCTATTTGCCATGAAGTGATGTTGATGCTTTTGAACTGTGGTGTTGGAGAAGAGTCTTGAGTGTCCCTTGAACTGCAAGAAGATCC
>SJYS01019364.1:0-14002 GCA_006410695.1 Philantomba maxwellii
ACACACACACACAGGCTTTCCAGGTGGCAGAGTGGTAAAGATTCAGCCTGTCAGTGCAGGACATGCAAGAGAAGTGGTTTCGATCCCTGGATCCGGACGATCTCCTGGAAAAGGAAGTGGCAAGCCACTCCAGTATTCTTGCTGGAAAGATTCCATGGACATTGGAATCTGGCAGGCTACCGTTCATGGGGTCATAGAGTTAACATGACTGAGCATGTGCACTCATATATATATACATAAATATATATGTATATATATTTTTTTCTTCCCCAAACATTTCCCTCAGCAATAAACTTACTTAGGGAAATGAGGGCAGGCCTGGAGCAGACATGCCTGACTCTCCTTGGTGAGTTCCTCTTCTCACACTTCTCTTAAGAGCTCTCCCCATTGCCTTTCTCTCAGTTTCACAGAGAAATTAAGATGAAGGAAGGCTTGATTTTCTTTCTGGGGAGAACAGCATTCGTGTTTTGTTTTGTTTTGATGTCTTTTTCATTTTTGCCTTGCCAGGCTGCTTGCGGGATCTTAGCTTCCCAATCAGGGATCGAACCCGTGTCCCCTGCAGTGGAAACACAGAGTCCTAACTACTAGACTGCCAGGGAATTCCCTGGTGCTTGTGATTTTTATAAGTGTTGTTGTGTTGTTGTTTAGTCACTCAGTCATGTCTGACTCTTTTGCAATCACGTGGATTGTAATCTGCCAGGCTCCTCTGTCCATGGAATTCTCCAGACAAGAACACTGGAGTGGTAGCCAATCCCGTCTCCAAGAGATCTTCCCCATTCAGGAACTGAACCCATGTTCCCTACATTGCAGGCAGATTCTTTACCGCTAAGCCACCAGGGAAGCTCCTTTTATAAGTGTACTTCTTACATAACATGCCTAGTGTTTTGCCCTTCAATATAGAGTGCATTTTAACGAAAACTCCAGGGTCTGCTAAAGGTAAGTAAGGAAGCTCTACTCTTTGTCCACAGTCAGTACTGGCAGGGGTGAGGCAGGTAAAGAAGAGACACTGAATTCCAGAAAATTGACTCTCCTTTCCCCTTTCCACACTTCGAGCACCTCTTTTACAGCAGCTCCCTATGACCAGGTGATGAGTGGCATGAGGATATAAGGCAGCTTCTAATGAATCCCAACCCCAGAAGCCCAGGTGCCTTCCTCCCTGCTGACAATCCTCAAATCCTCTTTCCAAATTGTAAAGTGTCTTCACAATGTGGGACATCTAACTCCCTCTCCACAGGTCCACCTGACACCTGGGATTAAGGTCAGCTCTACTATGGGGCCTCAAGATAAAATGACTCCTTGAACTGAAATAATGGATTTAAGGGACTGATGCAGAGCGCAGCTCCATTGAAATCCCTGGTGACACATTTACAGAACCAGGTCTGGCTGGCAACAAGGTGAAAGAAACAGTAACTCTAATTGCAGCCAGCAAAATGAACAAGCTGATTGGCTGAATGCCGGCCAAATGGTTACCATTAAAAATACCACGGCACTGCTGCCAAAATGGGGTGTTGGGACCAACTGCCAGAGGTCACCGTTACATAAGCCAGAGCTCGCCCAGCCAATTAGCCAGAAGCCATGACTACATCTCTGCTGGCCATGCTTCATCAGATAGGGTACTTGCAAACTCTTCAGCTGTCTAAGGACTGTACCAGAAGAAATAATTTCTTCTGTGGGAAAAGAGAACTCACCTCCAGGCCAAAGAAAATTAGGGGGTTAGCCTCTTGGGATGGTGAATCAGCACATCAGTTGATAGTATAATAGTTTCAGCAAGAAAGTAAGAGAATCTCAGAGAACTCAGGCAAATGACTTTTTAAAAATTGCTGCAGGTTTTTCAGAAAAGCAAGAGTAGTAAAAGCAAAGAAATGTGCCTTGGCTTGCAAAAAAGAAAGGAAGAAAAGAAAGGCCCATCGAATTACCTCATTTTCTTTATTTAAAGATGCTTACTACTTCGATTAGCTGTGAGCTTAGCTGTGGTTCCCTGAGGACTGTCCTCCACAAGCAAAATGAAGAGAAGCATCATCCAGGTAAATCAAAAAAGGCCTTTCCTTTATAGTGAAGCCCTGGAAAATATGGCTGTATGGATGTAATTACCCAAGTGAAAACTCCTGTGCTCATCACCTGTCACTGCTCAATCCACCCGTAATATTTATGGAGCTGTGACACCACCTTGGTGCTCTCCTCATTTCCTTCCTGATTCCCAGCCACAGGCTCCCTCTAAGAAAGCTATTTCCTTTCACCACGATCATTGTCTTCCCCCCACCACATACACGCACAATGTTGCATCCATAATCTATTCAACAGCCACCTATCTAAGTTCTTCTAGTATACAAATTCAATCTTGCCATTCACCTGTCCAGAATTCTTGAGGACCACTCTGTTACCTTTGTTTGAAATCTGAGCTTGATACAGTGAACTCCATCTATTTTATAAGCCCTGCGTGTGTGCTCCGTCGCTTCAGTTGTGTCTGACTCTTTGCAACTCTATGGACTGTAGTCTGCTAGCCTCCTCTGTCCATGGGATTCTCTAGGCAAGAATCCTGAAGTGGGTTTCCATGCCCTCCTCCAGGGGATCTTCCCAACCCAGGGATCCACCCCATGTCTCCTGGGTCCCCTGCATTGCAGGTGGATTATTTACCACTGCATCTCCTGGGAAGCCCTTTGTAAGTTTTATCACTATTCATCACCACAACAGTTATAGTCCAGATAGAATGTAATCAGTGACCGTAGTTCTCCTCAGGAGCAGCACATTCTAATGACAGAGGGGGCTTCTAAAAACCCCAGTGCCCAGATATTGATAGAATACCACACCAATGAAATCTGTAAGAATGAAACTCAAGCATCAATAATATCTTTTCTTGCCATTAAATTTTGAGAACCTGTGCATTATACCACTGTTATAGACTGAATGTCTGCCTCTGTCTTCCCCAAAATTCATATGTTGAAATCCTAACTCCCAATATCATGGTTTTTAGGAGGTCAGCCTTTGGGAGGTGATTATGTCATGAGGAAGGGCAGAGTCCCCATGGATGGGTTTAGTACCTTATAAAAGAGACCCCAGAGGGATCACCAGCTCTCTTTGTGTCAAATAAGGACACATCAAGATGTCAGCAGTCTGCAAACTGGGTGAGGGTTCCCACCAGACTCCAACCCTGCTGGCACCCTCATCTGAGACTTCTAGCCTCCAGAACTGTGGGACATAAATTTTCTCTATAAGGTACTCCCCTACGGGATTTGTGACAGAGCAGTCCCAACTAAAACAACCACCAATTATGCTTTTGCACATGCTTTTACTTAAGGGAAAATATGCTATTTTGTTCTTTTTTTCCCCTGCTGCTCTGGTAGGGCATAGGTAACTGATCTTCTCCTGTAGCCCTATAATAACCGCCTTTAGTTTTCCCATGGCAGCATATGCATGCCTTCATCCTGGTTCTGGAAATCTCCCTTTTCCTTGCGAACTAGATATGGAAATCCTTCCAGACAGGAATTGTGTGTCCTGGGTCTTTGGATCTACAGTGTCTGTTGAATGAGAACAGATGCTCACCTATACCAAGCATGGACTTGGTCCTTCAAGCTCTTTTTCCTGCTTCTAGAAAGCTTACAAAAACCACACAGAGTTCCAAATTTTAGGAGGTAATAAAGTGAACGGAGAAGGAAGACATCTGGAAGGTAAGGGGTCACAGGTCCATCAGGACACTGGTGGCACTTAGGGTGGTTTATTCTCCGTTGTTTTGATAATTTCCTTGTTGAAAGATTTAAAAATGGAAATTTGATAACTTCCTTGTTGGAAGATTTCAAAATGATATTCTGAAGGATTTGATCCAGAACTTGTAGGCTCATAAGCAGTTTGATTTCATGGCCTTTACTCAATTGGATTTTGCTTTTTAATGCATTTTGGCAAGGTATGCTCCACAATGCATGAGGCAGGAAGGACATTTAGATAAGTGCCAACTGAGGCTTTGGTTTCCATTAAGAGGAGATTCAGAACTCTTCCAAACAAAAAAGGGCTCCTGGACACGGCACAAGAAGAACGTTGTGAGAAGAGATCCAATAAGCAATAAGGATACAAACATGAAAGTAATTCTTTGCTGGAAAGACATTTTAAAATCCTGAGATCTGCAGGCCAGGGCCTGCCACTGGAATTGGCAAAAGAAGAAGAAACAACTGACTTTCCCTTTGGCTTTTGCCACAAGTACAATTGCTTTGTGATTCTTGCCCGAAGTCTCTAAATGGAATGCTTGGTGTGGATTCCAAAGCTCTTGCCTTCTGATGTTAGTGTGCAAGACCCAACTCACTTTTTTCCCTCTCTTACCAATGGAAAGAGTTTTAGAAAATAGGCTTCTTTGAACAGTATGTTGAAAATCAAGTTTATTTTCCAACATAGGTAGTGACTTGATCCTTTTTGCTTAAGAAAGCCACAGGGATATATAAAGACCAAGCTTGAGGTACAAAAAACCATTACAGAGCAATATTTTTCCTTTCTCTTTTCTCTGTCCTTTTTGGAATTCTCTTAATGATTCTTTTGAGAGAATTTTTACATTTTTTATGATATTGAGCTTTTTAATGTTAGATGGCTTCCCTGGTGGCTCAGACAGTAAAGAATTTGCCTACAATGCAGGAGACCCAGGTTCTATCCCTGGGTTGGGAAGACCCCCTAGAGAAAGGAATGGCAACCCACTCCTGTATTCTTGCCTGGAGCATTCCATGGATAGAGGAGCCTGGTGGGCTACAGTCCAGGAGGCCATATTTTTCAGGAGCAAATACAGCAAGGCACAAGATTTGTTTTTAAAGAAATTGTATTCTAATGCAGCTAGCTTTCAGTAATCACCTAGATCTCAAGACAGAGAAGAAAACTGAGAGAATATGGGTTAGTGTAGTAAATGTCTGGCACAGAATCGGCATCTTATAAAATTCTTAACCATTAAGTTAATACTTTGTCTCTACTAATTCTTTGGATATGATGATGTTAGATCATAAAGCTGTCATTTATATCAACTGACAGCTGATATAAAGCTGTCATTTCTATAGGTTAAAACCTGTTAGATACCAGCAATTACATATAGTTCACTCTAATACTAAACCGATTCCAAAGTAATCAGAGAGATGGGGCATCTAATTAGAGAGATGGCACCTCTCTGAATTTCAACTTTAAATTTCAACCTCCTTCTTAACATTAAAAAGCTACAGACAGTTAACCTTTGGAGGGTACTTCTTATGGGTTCAGCGTTATATTAAATGACTTGAATGAAGTCTCATTTCATGCTTAGAACCATTCTGTTAGGTTAGTATTAAGATTACGTCCAATTTACAGATTAAAAAAATTAGGCTTATAGAATGTAATTGTCCAAGGGCACCTATCTTGTAAATCGCAAGATTTAAGCTGGGGCTTAAAACACTTCTGACTGACACCCAGCTCCTGCTTCAAACCCTATGCAGGAGCCAACTGGGCCATTTCCAAGGATCTATTCAGAAGGAAGACAAAGAGGTAAGGAAATGAAATAAACTGACGCTAGTTCACCTTGGGATGAGTGCTGTGGGGTTGAGAGAAACACTTTGATTGGCTGCATGATTTGGGAGAGAGGTGGTGGTAAAAGGCAACAGCCCCCAGGAGATGTGAGTGCTCACAAGAGGGCAGTCACTTGTGCAGGGGATGGTACCAGGACAGGATGTGTTTGTCTCTGTGGCTACTGCTTCATATGGTCTGAAGTGAGTTATCACTGGGTTATTGTCCTCCATTCTCAAGTTTTCACAAGTTTCTCCAAATGGATTCCTCAGTTCCATGACTCACCAAAGGCTTTTGTTTGAACCAATATTTAACCTTGGGGTGTGACAAATGGCCTTGCCAATCCCTGGTCAGTGTGTATATAGTTCATTATTTTGTGCTCTTTTTATACTGCACACTCTTCAAATAGTTGGTCGAGTCACATACTTTATGCAAATACTTCGGTGGGGAAAAAAAAAAGCATATTTTGGAAGGGGGCACATTTGGTGATCAAATAACTAAAAGCATATTGTGGCAAAAGATTCAAAAGCATTAAAAACATCCCCAAACACTTCTCAGCCAGTTTTATTTTTCCACCACTTGTAAGCCACTAACTCTGCCTCTTGGTTGCGTGAGGATTTAAGTAACTTTCCAACTCAGAAACTACCATGGCTTCCCAAAGCACAAACATCCAGACTTTTAACAGGAAGTTGCAGCAAGAGGCAGGCTTGTCTCCAAAACTGTCTGTTATGAACAAGCCTCAGAACCTTTGATCTTAATTAGCTAAACAAGCTCCTAGGGCTTTATTGGCAGTGCCAGCTCAGTTAATTTGATTTAGTCACATTTTTCCCATTTGGTACACAGTTTGGGTCATAATATTAACTTAAGAAGATGACAAAGATATGCAAAGATATTTTATCAGGAAAAATAATACTAGAGCATATAAACATCATTTCTTGTGACCTATAACTTGAAATGTCCAGTGTGCCTTACCTGGTAAGCTCCAACTCTTACATCTCATTCGATTCTTATCCCCATGTATTTAACAAATACAATCACCACACATGAGCACCAACCAATCAGAACAGACTTTGTAATAACTAGCTTCTTCCTACCTCTTTGTACCATCGGAATATGTACCTTGATACTTAAAGTTGATTTATTTAAGCAGAAAGGTGTAAACCCACAAACAAGACAGGTTTAGGGTTTTCTTTTCATCTGTTATTAACCCCTAGAGATTTGATGGGTAACTTCAAAACCAAAGGGACTGAATGCCCAGACATCTGCACACAGCTCTTCCTTAGGTTTCTTCCTTTGTTCAAATCCTGCATTTGCAAAGAAATCACTGTACAGGGCTGTGTGCATAGAACTCCATAAACTCTGTATTGGTTGATTTAGGGGGTTGCAATGGTAACTATTTCCATACTTTGTTTTCACTTTCTGTTGATTTTAGAGATTAATCCCCATGATTCCTCTGAAGAGAGGAGCTAATGGATCCTCAAAGGAATTAAAAAGCATTCAGTCTGAACCAGAGTGCTAGGCCATAAGCAACTTTTCTTCATAATTAGTCTTTGTTTAGAATGTGATGTTCTGTCTCCAGATATTTATGTGACAGCCATTTAGACTATTTGTTCCTCTTGAATACAGTGAGGGAAATTCTTTTTTTATCGCAACTCCTACTCACCCCAACTCCCTCTCATTTTGTAATAGCCTTTTACATGGCAGGCAGCAGAGAAGGCGCCTAAGGCTTCTCAGTCTGTCTTGGGTAAGGAGGTTGAGTTGCTCTTCCTTTTATCTTTTACCTAAATGTGGATCAAAATAAAGCCAAATGATCTCCAGGGACAGGACTGGCTAGCAGCTTCCTCATTTTCTTTCTCCTCCTCATTTATGTACCTGGCTCAGTGAAGGTAGGTTGTGAAAATGCTATTCAGCTCAGTTCAGTTCAGCCGCTCAGTCCTGTCCAGCTCTTTGCGACCCCATGAATCGCAGCACGCCAGGCCTCCCTGTCCATCACCAACTCCCAGAGTTCACTCAAACTCACGTCCATCGAGTCCGTGATGCCATCCAGCCGTCTCATCCTCGGTCGTCCCCTTCTCCTCCTGCCCCCAATCCCTCCCAGCATCAGAGTCTTTTCCAATGAGTCAGCTCTTCGCATGATGTGGCCAAAGTACTGGAGTTTCAGCTTTAGCATCATTCCTTCCAAAGAAATCCCAGGGCTGATCTCCTTCAAAATAGACTGGTTGGATCTCCTTGCAGTCCAAGGGACTCTCAAGAGTCTTCTCCAACACCACAGTTCAAAAGCATCAAAAATGCTATTAGATTGGTAGAAAGGGTTCCCACCAGCTCCAAGGAGAAAACTGTACAGTGATGGACCATGTGGTCTCAGACAGAGAGAATGAACTGGCACCCAGACGTCTAGGAATGTCACATATTATGTGGGATGCTGCAAGCTGGAAAGGTTTGGAATGTTCTAGATTTGATCATTAAAAATGCCATGATCATACTTGTTTCTACTCCAATATTCGTTTACCTACAAAAATATTTTCTATTACTTCCATGGAAAAAGGTTGATTTACCATGGAGCATAATGCAGTTTACATAAGAAAGAAATGAATATAGGGAATGACTAAATGGAAAGATAAAACCAAAAAAAAAAAAAATCACTTGTAGGGGAAGGGAGGAAATGGGGTGAAGGATCAGGTATAGTCATGGATTTCTTTGAATATAGTTTATAAATTTGACTTTTGAATTTTTGCATAATTACAAACAAAATTTTGGTCTAAAAATCAAAAGCAATATTGAAACAAGCAAAATTAAGCATTTTTCAAGCTAATAGCATAACTGCAGGGAAGGAGTTATTTCAATCAACTTCACAACAGAGTAAATTGATTGTAAGTTCCTAACAAAATATGTCATAAGACAAAAAGAATTACATGAAACAAAATAATAAATCTTAAAATATTTTCAGTAACCACATTGTTGGAGATAGTATTGGCATTTTTATTCTAAGATTCTTTGCACATGAGTTGTGGGATAAGTCAAACAAGTAATTACATGGGTTCATTGGGAACCGGGATTTTCTGTGTGGGAGAAAAAAGAAACAGATGGAAGATAAAGCTAAGTGAAAACAGTGTAATCCTGAATTTAAATGAAAATTACCAGCAGAAACTTACAAATAGGTTATCTTTGGAAAAGAAGCAACTTTCCCAACCACGTACATTGAAAAGGTCTGGAAAGAGCTTATCCCAAATCAACGTGCTCCCATATTGCCCATATTCTCAAAATCTCACTCAAGTGAAACAGGGCTTCCTAGAGAAAAGGCGTATTGCAGGCCTACAGCAGGAAAAGTACTGATAAGCCTGGAATATCTTGTCATATAGGACAGCAAAGAAGCACTCAAAGGCTTCAATGATTGCACTAACAGGTCTCAGGCACAATGATGGGTTAGAACCTGGACATATAGGCTCATTAGAACTGATTGTTAAATATCCAGAATTTTCTGACTCTGTTGTTAAAGTGTTAGTTGTTTTAGATCAGCCATGTAGGGAGAATTTACACCAAGGAAATTGGCAAATGTTACATGTTACAACCTTTTCTTCCCCCTTTCCTTGAGAGCCTCTTTACCAGCAAAGTACTATATGGAAGTCAGTTTGAGGAGGTTATGACGGGGCAAAGGGAAGACATTTTGAGAAGAATTAGTACAATGGGCTGAAATGGATCAAATATAATTAAATCTATGTGTTCATAAAGGTATCACCCTCCTCTCCATACACATATAATTTCACTGGCCACATATGAGGTAATCAAACTTCTAATTTAAAAACTGGTAGAGAAGGGGAAACGGAGAAGGCAAAGGCACCCTACTCCAGTACTCTTGTCTGGAAAATCCCATGGATGGAGGACCCTGGTAGGCTGCAGTCCATGGGGTCACTAAGAGTTGGACACTACTGAGCAACTTCACTTTCACTTTTCACTTTCATGGATTGGAGAAGAAATGGCAACCCACTCCAGTGTTCTTGCCTGGATAATCCCAGGGACGGGGGAGCCTGGTGGGCTGCCGTCTATGGGGTTGCACAGAGTTGGACACGACTGAAGCGACTTAGCAGCAGCAGAGAAGGGGAAAGGATCAAGCATTTATCTCATCTTTTCTATACAAAATGTCAGGGGAAACAGAGTTAATAGGGAAGGCTTCTTTTTCTAAATCTATGCCAGAAGATAAATGATAAAAGAATGACAGATTATCACAATTTATAATTCCTAATTAATTCATGAATCTTAGCAAAGAACAATAATATTTGCTAACATGACCAAATGGAAGAGAATCAGATCTTTACTTACCTGCAAAACACCATCCATGAAATAATCTTGCCGTTCTCACTCCTGACTGCTCCACCCTCAAAATAAACCTCTATAGCTAATTACCATTTAAAAGACATACAAGGAAAAAAGGAATAAGTTAATGAAAGCCATGCAATTGGCAAAATTAATACTACTGGAAACTGCAGGACACATCTGCAATTTCTTCAAAAAATTACAAAGAAATATGNAAGGGGAAAGGATCAAGCATTTATCTCATCTTTTCTATACAAAATGTCAGGGGAAACAGAGTTAATAGGGAAGGCTTCTTTTTCTAAATCTATGCCAGAAGATAAATGATAAAAGAATGACAGATTATCACAATTTATAATTCCTAATTAATTCATGAATCTTAGCAAAGAACAATAATATTTGCTAACATGACCAAATGGAAGAGAATCAGATCTTTACTTACCTGCAAAACACCATCCATGAAATAATCTTGCCGTTCTCACTCCTGACTGCTCCACCCTCAAAATAAACCTCTATAGCTAATTACCATTTAAAAGACATACAAGGAAAAAAGGAATAAGTTAATGAAAGCCATGCAATTGGCAAAATTAATACTATTGGAAACTGCAGGACACATCTGCAATTTCTTCAAAAAATTACAAAGAAATATGAAAAGATAGAAAATGGGATAGACAGAAAGAATATATATATATATATATATATATATATATGAAGAGACTTATGAAAAATCAGTCAATTGCAATGTATGAAATTTACTTCAATCTTGAGTCCAACAAACTGTGAGGGAGAAAAATAAAACATCTTCAAGTTGACAATCAAGGAAATTTGAACAATGACTAAACGTTTAAAGTTATTGAGTAACTGTTAAATTTTAAAGTAGAATAAAGGCTTTCCAGGTGGTGCTGGTGGTAACATGCCTGCCAGTGCAGAAGACATGGAGACAAGAGTTTGATCCCTGGCTAGGGAAGATCCCCTGCAGAAAGGCATGGCAACCCACTCTTGTATTCTTGCCTGGAGAATCCCATGGACAGAGGAGCCTGGAGGGCTACAGTCCATAGGGTTGCAAAGAGTCGGATACAACTGAAGCAACTTATCACGTAAAATACTGTCATCACAGCTATGTTTTCAAAATGAACTCCTATTTTAGGGATACTTGCTGAAATATTTATAGATGAAATGACATATCTGGAGTTTGTTTCAATACAACAAGTCTGTGCTTAATCGCTCAGTCATGTCTTACTCTTTTCAACCCTTTGGAATGTAGCCCACCATGCTCTTCTGTCCATGGAATTTTCCAGGCAAGCATACTGGAATGGGCTGCCATTTCCTACTCCAGGGGATCTTTCTGACTCAGGGATCAAACCCAGGTCTTCTGTGTCTCCTGCACTGCAGATGCTTCTTTTCTCACTGAGCCATCTGGGAAGCCTCAGATTGAATGAGTGGGTGAGGATAAAGGTAGCTAGGGGTATAGAACTCAACTATTTCAAGAGCAATTCACCAGCCACTGAATCTATATCTTCTAGGAGTTTATTAGAAATGGAAAATCTCAGACCAAAGCATAAATATTTGAAAAAATACATTTGAATGTGCAGGTTGACTCTTAAGCTCGTTGTATTTTGAGAAGCTCAAGTTTCATGAACAGCTAGTTGTTGTTTAAGATGGATGAGTGCCACCATTAGATACTATCCCCTATGTATTTGTATGTAATTGAAATGTATATATGTTATAAAATGTATTCTTGGGGAAAAAAAGGCAAATGAGAGAGAAGGGTGATGAGTACCAGTAACTCAAAAGTAGACCTTCTGTTTCCCTTGTCACCTCACTTTCCTAACTTAGCTCCCAGGCTGGTCCACACCATATTCCCTAACTGGCCTTGAGGTGTCCTCATGGGGCACGCTTCAAACACTGTGAAGTTCAGAGCCATTTCTATTGAGTTCCAGATGCTAAACCCCAACATTCACAGATAGTCTTCACAGGAGGAAAGCTTTCTTTGCTTCCAGACCCCAAATTGCTTCTCTGCAGACTGCATTTGAGGCTCTCCAGGGGAGCTGAGTGGATGGTAATGCCCTTTGCCAGGTATGATTGATACAACTCATGAGGAGAGTGAAGTTTTCCAACTGGTTCCTTGCCATGGCCCAGTTGCACTTGTTACAAAGATTATGTTATTTCTTCGGTGGTTTTCAAAAATATTTTAGTACCATTATGAAAGCAACAAAGGGGAGTGGAGAAGGAAGAATTCTGGACACGTGAATTGAGTGTTGCATTTTCTGTTGGTCAAATACAAAATAAGAGTGAGATTTGGGGGATCAGCTGGACTAGAGGAGAGCTTAGGAAATGATCATTTTGTCTGTGTTTTCCCTCTTCTACTAGGCAAGGTTCTTTTAACACACAGATGCATTTTCATCATGGTTTAAAAAAACCTACACAACTTACTATGTTTATACATTGACCCAACTCATTTTCAGTCTCCTTTTGTTTTTTTTCTAACATACAAATAATTGCCAAGTAATTCAGAATGAAAGGTCTCTTGGGAATCACACTGCCCCAAAATTTTATAACTAAAGCACTTAGATGAATTCTATTCTGTACTTGAAAACAGCAATAGTATTCTTTTAAATCTTTGGAACAAAGTAAATTTTAGTAGTAATCAAGTATGTGCAAAAGAAAATAATAATGTGTCACTTTCACCTCAAGCAGTCTATCCTAAAGGAGATCAGTCCTTGGTGTTCATTAGAAGGACTGATGCTGAAGCTGAAACTCCAATACTTTGGCCACCTTATGCAAAGAGTTGACTCATTGGAAAAGACCCTGATGCTGGGAGGGATTGGAGGCAGGAGGAGAAGGGGACGACAGAGGATAAGATGGTTGGATGGCATCACTGACTCGATGGACGTGAGTTTGAGTGAACTCCGAGAGTTGGTGATGTACAGGGAGGTCTGGCGTGCTGCGGTTCACGGGGTCGCAAAGAGTCGAACACGACTGAGCAACTGAACTGAACTGAACACACAGATGAGGAAAAGCCAGCACACTCAATGGACATGAATTTGAGCAAACTCCAGGTGATAATGGAGGACCGAGGAGCCTGGCTTGCTACATTCCATGAAGGTTGTAAAGAGTCAGACCTGACTTAGTGGCTAGACAACAACAATCAGTAGCCTTAAAAAAAACCAGATTTATTGAAGTGTAACTAACATAAAATAAACTGCTCATATTTTAAATATACCATTTGTGGCTCAGCTGCTAAAGAATCTGCCTGCAACGTGTGAGACCTGTGTTTGATCCCTGAGTTGGGAAGATCCCCTGGAGAAGGGAAAGGCTACCCACTCCAGTATTCTGGCCTGGAGAATTCCATGGACTGTATAGTCCATGGGGTTGCAANATTTTAAATATACCATTTGTGGCTCAGCTGCTAAAGAATCTGCCTGCAACGTGTGAGACCTGTGTTTGATCCCTGAGTTGGGAAGATCCCCTGGAGAAGGGAAAGGCTACCCACTCCAGTATTCTGGCCTGGAGAATTCCATGGACTGTATAGTCCATGGGGTTGCAAAGAATCGGACATGACTGAGTAACTTTCATATATCATATAACATATGTTTATATTGATACCACTGACACCATCATCCTAATCAAAATAATAAGCATATTCAGCATGTCTCAAAGTCCCTCATACCCCTTAGTAACCTCACTTTGATGATCATCGCTGACACTCCCTATGTCCACAAACATGATCTAGTCTATGATTGGAATGAAATCATACAGAATATATTCTTTTGTCTAGCCTCTTTCATTTAGAATAATTTCTTTAATATTTATCTATGTTGTAGCACGTGTCCATAGTTCATTCTGTTTGAATGATGACTAACTGCTATGGACTAAACGTTTGTGTCTCCCCTGTCTACCAATTCACATATTGAAGTCCTAAAATGGCTGTGATGGTATTTGGAAGTGAGGCATTTGGGAGGTAACTGCACCATGATAGAGGAGCCTTCATGATGGGATTAGCAGCCTTGTAAGAAGAGGAAGAAACCCAGCCCTCTCTCTCCACCCAGAGAAGATACAGTGAGAAGATGGTTGTCTGAAAACCAGGGATTGTATCTTTGACAAGAACACAGCTATGTGGGTGCACTAGCAGCCTCCAGATCTGTGTAAAATAAATATTTGTTAAAGCCCCACCCCCACCCCCACCGCAGCCCTA
>SJYS01019365.1:19558-30243 GCA_006410695.1 Philantomba maxwellii
GAAAGAGTTGGCTTAAAGATCAACATTCAGAAAACGAAGATCATGGCATCTGGTCCCATCACTTCATGGAAAATAGATGGGGAAACAGTGGAAACAGTGTCAGACTTTATTTTGGGGGGCTCTAAAATCACTGCAGATGGTGATTGCAGCCATGAAATTAAAGGACACTTACTCCTTGGAAGAAATTTTGTGACCAACCTAGATAGCATATTCAAAAGCAGAGACATTACTTTGCCAACAAAGGTCCGTCTAGTCAAGGTTATGGTTTTTCATGTGGTCATGTATGGATGTGAGAGTTGAACTGTGAAGAAAGCTATGTGCCAAAGAACTGATGCTTTTGAACTGTGGTATTGGTGAAGACTCTTGAGAGTCCCTTGGACTGCAAGGAGATCCAACCAGTCCATTCTGAAGGAGATCAACCCTGGGATTTCTTTGGAAGGAATGATGCTAAAGCTGAAACTCCAGTACTTTGGCCATCTCATGCGAAAAGTTGACTCATTGGAAGAGACTCTGATGCTGGGAGGGATTGGGGGCAGGAGGAGAAGGGGAGGACAGAGGATGAGATGGCTGGATGGCATCACTGACTAGATGGATGTGAGTCTGAGTGAACTCCAGGAGTTGGTGATGGACAGAGAGGCCTGGCGTGCTGCGATTCATGGGGTCGCAAAGAGTCAGACATGACTGAGCGACTGAACTGAACTGAACTGAACTGAACATGGCCCTGCCCACCAGAGCCAGGCCTAGTTTTCTCCACAGCTAGTCCCTCCCATCAGAAGGCTTGCATAAGCCTCTTATCCCCATCCAACAGAGGGCAGACCAAAGAGGCAAGAACTTAAATCCCATGGCCTCCAGAACAAAAACCACAACCATAGAAAGCTAAACAAAATGGTCACAGGGATCACAGCCTTGTGTAACTCAATGAAACTATGAGCCATGCCATGTAGAGTCACCCAAGACAGACAAGTCATTGTGGAGAGTTCTGAAAATATGTGGTCCACTGGAGAAGGAAATGGCAAACCACTTCAGTATTATTCTCCTGAGAACCCCACGAACAATATGAAAAGGCAAAAAGATATGCAACCGAAAGATGAGCCTAGCTAGTTGATAGGTGTCAAATATGCTAAGAAGAATAGAGAAATAGTTCCAGAAGCAATGAAGGGGCAGAGCCAAAGTAGAAGCAATGCCCAGTTGTGGATGTCTCTGATGGTGAAAGTAAAGTCTGAAATTGTAAAGATAAATATTGTATAGGAACCTGGAATGTTAGTTCCATGAATCAAAGTAAATTGGATATGGTCAAACAGGAGATGGCAAGAGTGAACATCAACGATTTAGGAATCAGTAAACTAAAATGGACAGGAAGGGAGGATTTAATTCAGATGACCATTTTATCTACTATTATGGGCAAGAATCCCTTAGAAGAAATGGAGTAGCCATAGTCAACAAGAGCCTGAAATACAGACTTGGGTGCAATCTCAAAAATGACAGAATGATCTGCATTCATTTCCAAGGCAAAGCATTCACCATCACAGTAATCCAAGTCTATGCCCCGACCATTAATGCTGAAGAAGCTGAAGGTGAATTGTTCTTTGAAGACCTAGAACTAACACCCAAAAAGATGTCCTTTTCATCATAGGGGATTAGAATGCAAAAGTAGGAAGTCAAGAAATACCTGGAGTAACAGGCAAGTTTGGCTTTGGAATGCAAAATGAAGCAGGGCAAAGGCTAACAGAGTTTTGCCAAGAGAGCACACTGGTCATTGCAAACACCTTTTTCCAACAATACTAAAATGACTCTACAATTAGACATCACCAGGTGGTCAATATTGAAATAAGATTGATTATTTCTTTGCAGCCCAAGATGGAAAAACTCAGTATAGTCAGCAAAATCAAGACTTGGAGCTGACCTTGGCTCAGATCATGAGCTCCTTGTTGCAAAACTCAGACTCAAATTGAAGAAAGAAGAGAAAATCACAAAGCCATTCAGGTATGACCTAAATCAAATCTTAAAATATACAGCAGAAGTGACAAATCAATTCAAGGGATTAGATCTAACAAACAGAGCGCCTGAAGAACTGTGGATGGAGGTTCATAACACTGCACTGGAGGCAGTGACCAAAACCATCCCCAAGAAAAAGAAATGAAAGAAGGCAAAGTGGTTGTCTGAGGCCTTCCAAATAGCTGAGTCAAGAAGAGAAGTGAAAGGCAAAGAAGAAAGGAAATGATGTACCAACTGAATGCAGAGTTCCAAAGAATATCAAGGAGAGATAAGAAAGCCTTCTTAAGTGAACAATACCAAAAAAAAAAAAAAAGTAGGAAGCAACAGAATGAGAAAGACTAGAACTCTCTTCAAGAAAATTAGAGATACCAAGGGACCATTTCACACAAAGATGGGCATAATAAAGGACAGTAAGAGAAGCAGAAGAGATTAAGAAGAGGTGGTATGACTACACAGAAGAACTAAAGGTCTTAGTGATCTAGATAAACACAATGGTGTGATTACTCATCTGGAGCAAAACATCCTGGAGTGTGAAGTCAAGTGGGCCTTAAGCAGTTTTATGATGAACAGAACTAGTGGAGGTGATGGAATCTCAACTGAACTATTTAAAATCCCAAAAGAAGATGTTGATAAAGTGCTGAACTCAATATACCAGCAAATTTGGAAAACTCAGCAGTGGCCACAGGACTGGAAAAGATCAGTTTTCATTCCAATCTCAAAGAAGGGCAATGCCAAAGAATGTTCAGACTATCACACAGTTGCACCCATTTCACATGCTAGCAAGATAATGCTCAAAATCCTTCAAACTAGGCTTCAGTAGTACGTGAACTGAGAATTTCCAGATGTTCAAGCTGAATTTAGAAAAGGTAGAGTAACCAGAGATCAAACTGATAACATTTGTTGCATCACATAAAAAGCAAGGGAATTCAAAAAAACATCTACTTCTGCTTCATTGGCTATGCTAAAGTCTTTGATTGTGCAGATCACAGCAAATTGTGAAATGTTCTTAAGGAGGTGGGATTATCAGGCTACTTTACCTGCCTCCTGAGAAACCTGTATGTAGACAAGAAGCAACAGTTAGAACTGGACATGGAACAATAGAATGATTCAAAATTAGGAAAGGAGTACATCAAGGCTATATATTGTCTCCCTGCTTATTTAATTTATATGCAGAGTACATCATGCAAAAAGCTGGGCTGGATAAACCCCAAGCTGGAATCAGGAGAGAAAAAGAAATATCAACAACCTCAGATATGCAGAGAATACCACTCTACTGGTGTAAGTTAAGAGGAACTGAAGAGCCTCTTAATGAGGGTGAAGGAGGAGAGAAAAAGCTGGCATAAATCTCAATATTCAAAAACTAAGATCATGGCATCTAGTCCCATCAATATATGGCAAATAGATGGGGAAAATATAGAAACAGTGTCAGATTTCATTTTCTTGGCCTCCAAAATCAATGCAGATGGTGACTGTAGCCACAAAATTAAAAGACACTTGCTCCTTGGAAGAATAGATCAATCCTAGACAGTGTTTCCACTTTTCTGGCAAGGGTCCATATAGTCAAAGCTATGGTTTTTCCAGCAGTCATGCATGGATGTAAGATCTGGACCATAAAGAAGCATGAATGCTGAAGAATTAATGCTTTCGAACTGTGGTGTTAGATAAAACTCTTGAGAGTCCCTTGGACAGCAAGGAGATCAAACCAGTCAATCCTAAAGGAAATCAACCCTGAATATTCATTGGAAGGACTGAGGCTGAAGCTTCAATACTTCAGCCACCTGATGCAAAGAGCTGACCCATTGGAAAAGACCGTGATGCTGGAAAAGATTGAGGGCAAGAGGAAAAGGGGGTGACAGAGGATGAGATGGGCTGGTGGCATCACTGACTCAATGGACATAAGTTTGAGCAAACTCAGGGAGACGGTGATGGACAAAGAAGCCTGGTGTGCTGCTGTGTGTGGATGTTGCAAAGAGTCAGTCCTGAATTAGCGACTGAACAAAAACAGATTTCTACTCTCAAGTATTTGAAAGATTGTAATAAGGCTACCATTTATTTGCCTTATGGAATCTAAAATGAAACACATAAGTTTTCCCCTCAGGATCTTTGAATATGCTCTCTGGATACCCTTAGGAATAGAATATGCACTGATAGAAAAAATAACTGGAATTGTTCTATATCATGAATTCTTCAAGTGTGCAATTGAATAACCCATCTGTTACCTACTCTGGTCATGTATTCCAGTTAGTTCAGTTTTAGGAAATTTTTTTAAGTAAGAGGTTGGCCAAGCATCTGGTTTTTGATACAATTGCTGCAATAGCCCATGAGATGGGGCAGTAGGCTTTTGACAAAACTGAGACACATACAACTCCTTCTACTTGGTTTCCAAGACTGGTCCTTGTTAGCTTTTAACATGCCAGCTGAGTAGGCTCCTGCTGCCTGCCCTTTACAATTCAAGCCCCATAGTTCATACATCTCTTCTTATTCTTCTGCAGCTATGTTGTATGCCCCACTCCCAAAGAGTTTCACTTTTAGATCTCTGGGAATCTTTTCTTTTTAAATATCTGTACTTGTTTTTTTTTTTTTCTCTAAAGCTCTTTACAGGCAATAAATTTTATTTTACAAACTTACAAATGAAATTTTAAAAAGTTACTTTATTTTACATCTTGTTTATTTTATTTTACAAAGATCTTGCTATACAGGAGGTATTATCATAATTTTACTGATCATCATGTCTCAGTTTCCCAGGTGGTGCTAGTGGTAAAGAACCCATCTGCCAATTCAAGAGAAGAGACAAGTGTTTGATGCCTGAGTCAGGAAAATCCCCTGGAGGAGGGGATACTGGAGTAGCAACCCACTCCAGTATTCTTGCCTGGAGAATCCCATAGACAGAGGAGCCTGGTGGGCTAAATTCCATGGGGTTGCAAAGAGTTGGACACAGCTGAAGCGACTTGGCACAGCTTGGCATGCCTCAGCTTAGGGAGATCTTAAGCTGCATGATGAGGGGTTCAAAACTGGTTACTTACAGGTGGAAGACAAGTCTTGTGACTCAAGTTACATTTGTGTGTGTGTGTGTTGTATTCCTGCTATAGTGGGAATTTTTGACCCTTTTGTGTTGCAGCACTTTTTGAACACTGGAACATTCACATTCCATTAAGGAATTAAAAAAAAAAAAAGACTGAAAGCNTTTTCCAATGGGTTCAAAACTGGTTACTTACAGGTGGAAGACAAGTCTTGTGACTCAAGTTACATTTGTGTGTGTGTGTGTTGTATTCCTGCTATAGTGGGAATTTTTGACCCTTTTGTGTTGCAGCACTTTTTGAACACTGGAACATTCACATTCCATTAAGGAATTAAAAAAAAAAAAAGACTGAAAGCAACACTAAACAAGTCAGCATAATTGCCAGGCAATAACAACTACAGTAAAATGTGTTCACACTGTCTTTAAAAGCATCTGCATCTACTTACTACTCACTCTGTGGCCTTTTAGCAGGATATTGTATTTGAGTGGAACTGTTAATTGCCCTTATATATTCAAAGGACATTGTTCTTGCCTGCTCTAAAAAAATACATGTCTTTTTTGCAACAGGCTTACTGTTTTAGCACCCCACACCTTTTACTATTAGCAAATTATACTGCTCAGTGCCTGATATTTCTATCACACATACACACAAACATTCATATGTGCACATAATTTGTTATCCTCTTATCCTCTCTAATATTTCTCATACTGGGAAAAATTTACTGAGGACCAAGAACACCAGTTACAATTTTCTGTGGCATGTTATGCATGGTTCAATTAAAATGTCCTGTCAAACAGTAACCTGAGAATTAACATAGTTAATGTCCCTCCTGAAGTACACAAATTCTGATAGTAAGTTTAATGTGATACCTATACAGTTAGGATATTCTGGGAAGAAGAATTTAATAATTTAACTATTTACTTCTTTAGCAGCATAAATGTTATTTCTATATATTTTTTTTCCAATTCAATCCTTCAGTGGATTTGTATTTTAACCGGGAGGACCCTTTCTTTATAATATTTCTTCCAAAATGCCTCCATAACCAGAATTCCAGGGACCATAAATTCTTCCATTTTAGAAATTTCCTGTGAGTTAAACTTTAATAGGCTTTCCTGTCTTAAAGGTCACAAGTGGAACTTCACTGAAAAATGCTAACTCATAATAATAGCGACATTTATTGGGCAGGTTATATCATGTGTCTTGTGTGTGTGCTCAGTCATGTCTGATTCTTGACCTCATGGCCAGGCCAGGTTCCTTTCCATGGCATTTTCCAGGCAAGAATACTGGAGTGCGTTCCCATTTTCTACTCCAGGGAGTCTTTTGGACCCAGGGATGAAACCCAAGTCCTTTGCATATCCTGCACTGGCAGGTGGTTCTTTACTGCTGCTTAAGCCACCTGGGCAGGTTAGATGCTACTATTATACACCCAAGTATATATGTTGTTTGGGCTTCCCTGATAGCTCAGTTGTTAAAGAATCCACTTGCAATGCAGGAGACCCCAGTTTGATTCCTGGCTCGGGAAGATCCTCTGGAGAAGGGATAGGCTACCCACTCCAGTATTCTTGGGCTTCCCTTGTGGCTCAGCTGGTAAAGAATCTGCCTGCAATTCAGGAGATCTGGGTTCTATCTCTGGGTTGGGAGGATCTCCTGGAGAAGGGAAAGGCTATCCACTTTAGTATTCTGGCCTGGAGAATTTCATGGACTGTATAGTCCATGGGGTCGCAAAGAGTCAGACACGACTGAGCAACTTTCACTTTCACTATATATTGTTTTAAGTTATTTGTATATCAACACATTCAATTCTCACAGTAGTCCTTTGAATGAGTATAATTATGGCCATTGTCAAGACAGGTAAACTGAGGTAAAAAGGGTTTATGCAATAGATCGAAGTCAAACAACTGAAGAACAATGAAGCTGGACTTTGTATCCAGGTAGTAAGAATAGAGGGCTCTGGCAATTAGGCTTTATGATAAGTAATTTTAAAAGGGAGAGAGAGAGAGAAAGACAGATGAGAAAAAAATTCAGTTTAAGAACTGAGTTTAGTTTCCAAACTATAGTATGGTGATTGCATTTTGTTATCATTGCTACTACACTTGAAGCCATTCCCCTTTCCTTATGAGGAACTGACCTAGAAAATCCATCATTTTAGAGTCTGAGCCAGTAGACTTGATGCAGAAATAGGAACATATCAGTGTATCTCAAGGATTCCTTAAAGGTTCAAAGTAAAAACCCAAACCTAGAAGCATCTTTTCCCTCATTCTTCCCCATCACACCATGAGTTACAATTATATAGTTAGATGATAAGTGTATTCTGGAAGAAGAAATTCTTGATTTACACAGTCAATGTCTTTCTAAGTAGCACAGGATGGTTCAGGGTTAGTTTCTCAGAAGGAAATCACAATGTTTACTTATATGATAGCCTGTCTATTCAGTTTGTAGTAGGAGGCTGGATCCTGACTGGGAAATATAAAGAGAATGGGATCTACTGCCCATTTTAAGGTCAGAGAGGTCATACATAATGTAAAATGTGTACCAGTGTAAATCTCCCGCCTTTTTCAGGAAATTTTAAGCTCACTATTCTTATGTATCAGAGCTTGATTAGTCACCTTAGATGAGCTTTTATAGTAAGCTTTTCATTCTGTAATTAAGTAGAATATAGCCTTCACACTCATGCCAAGCTAACAAAGCTAATGTAAGCTGTGGAATCTTAGCCAGCAGGGTGGGAGGTGACACTGACTGAAGTTTTAATGGTTGTTAAAAGCTCATGTTTAATAGCTTTGAAAATAGGAATCTAATTTGAATAGTCTATTCAATACCTGGAACATGGATGGATTTCTCAACCCACAAGATGAATAAAAAATTGACAGTTATTCAGTACATTTATGGTGGTAGAAAGATAAAATCATTTATTGGAGCCTAACATCTTTTTTGAGGTATAAGTGATCATGAGAAGCCCTCAAATGAAATAAAGCAAAATATTTCAGCAGCTTGCACATCTCTGTAAATTCTGTTGACAAAGTTACAATTCCTTAACCCCAAATATTCCTTGGTTCAGTGGACCATAAAAGCCATCTTTAATGTTGTTGTAATTTATGACCTGGACTTAAACTTTAAAGCAGTTCCTACTCTTATTAGTAGGAAGAGAACTGAATTGCATTTAGGAAATATTTAATTTATGAGACAATCACAATTTTTCCATTGGGACTCTTTCTTCTGTAGCCTATATATTATGCTGCTTTTAAAATGTCACATTATCTTCATGAAAAGTAGTGGCTGCTTTTTCAAAGAAGCCATTTTTAACAGCTAAATCTCTGAGCTGTTCTATAGTTTCCCCTCAAGTGCCAAAAGAAATGATAATACATTTTTATTTTAGGTTCCTTATTAGAAGCTTCCTTTTCTTGNATCACAATTTTTCCATTGGGACTCTTTCTTCTGTAGCCTATATATTATGCTGCTTTTAAAATGTCACATTATCTTCATGAAAAGTAGTGGCTGCTTTTTCAAAGAAGCCATTTTTAACAGCTAAATCTCTGAGCTGTTCTATAGTTTCCCCTCAAGTGTCAAAAGAAATGATAATACATTTTTATTTTAGGTTCTTTATTAGAAGCTTCCTTTTCTTGGACAAATAGATTATGTTTAAGCCCTCGGTCAGTAGAAACAGCCTTTGTAGGTCTGGAATATTTAACCCGAAATATTGGTTAATATGAAGTCATATATCAGGATAGAGCAGTTCTCTTAAAAAAATGTTACAAAATCTGCATGCACACTTTTTTCTTTGAAAAAGCTAGTATTTCTGAAATTTCTCAGAAAATAGTTTATAAAATATATATCTTGAGCTATGTCTGGATGTGGAAAAGATTTGGCCCCAAATTTCCTATGGTACAAAACAGATTAGACAGGTGTGTTAAATATCATGCTACTTGATTTATGATAAAGGATTCTAAGAGAGACTTTTAAAATATACCAAAGGAAAAAATTATTCTCTGTACATAAAGATGCTTATTTCAGGACACCCAATGGCCATTTTTCCCTAAGTATAATAAGAAAATACTTAAAATGGGATATTGCACAGCTAATAACATGTACACATACTGAGGTAATACTGCAACAGAGAAAATATTAAAATAGAAACACTAAGAGAAAGAATATTATATTTAAAATAATTTTATAACTAAAACTTACATATTCACTTGGACAATAAGAGAAAATTGCCAAATGAAAGCAATTTGAATGACAGGTAATTGTTCCCTTTCCTTATGAAGAGTTTCACTAATGTTAGTATAGTTTTCATTATGTCCTATGAAAGAAAATATATGCAAATAACAGGAATCTTTAAATAGTTCTCTCTCCTACTTGTTATTAGTTACATCTTTTAGAAATGACTAAATGGATAAAGATCAGTATCTTGTAGACATTATTAACTTGTGAACAAATATATAGATAAGTATCTGTGTAGTGATAAGTAGATGGATAGATAGAGCTGGAAAGAGTGTAATCCAAATATCCCTTAACTGTTTGAGTTACATACTTTCATTTTGCACTCAATTTTATCTGAAAAAATACTATTATATTACATTTTAGTCTCATTTTTAATATTACATTTCATAATTTATCCTTTATTATCCTAGAGATTTTGAGACAATATGCTTTATCTCCTTTAACTGTAAAATCTTTGAAGTGTTTGGTGAAAAACTGATAATTTAAATAGTGCTTAAACAAGGAAACTATAAAGTTTAAAAAGTTGGAGATAATCTCCAAGTGCCCACTGAAGAATAATTGCCCAGTGGCATGTACATTTATGGAAATTTTAAAAACTTTTCAGTGAGGACATAATGCCATGGCTTTGATTTAAGGCTCTCAGCCCAGAGTAAAAATTAAAGTTCATTAAACTAAGCACAGTATATTAAATAAAGATCAACTCATTACTGAGCATCAACTCAATCATTGATGAGAGCCCTTTGAAAGGCTTATCATTATAACATTAACTGTCATTTTATTACCAGACAGTAACTGCTTGATTAAAATCTTAAATGGATGGAGATCATTGAGAAGCCATATTGAAAGTATCTTCTAGCTGATTATTAAAGTCTGCAATAAAGAGAAGTGTTAATGAAAATAACTAATATTCTTGCCTCAATGTCTTTCATGTGCGTCCTCTTCTTTGCATTTCCACTGATATACCTCTAAATCAAGACTAATCTCTTTTGTTGTTGTAATAATTTTATACTAATTTGGTCTTTCTGCTGTGATACCACAACTCCTCTTCAAGTAAATTCAAGATAAGACAGTTACAGAAATCTTCCCAATATCCATTTTGAAAAATGTGTCCATTCTTTGCTCAAACCTGTTCATAGAGTTACAATCATAAAAAAATAACATTCACCTAACACTCAGATCAGTTCAGTTCACTTCAGTTGCTCAGTCGTGTCCGAATCTTTGCCACCCCATGTATCACAGCACACCAGGTCTCCCTCTCCATCAACTCATGGAGTTCACTCAGACTCATGTCCATCAAATCTGTGATGCCATCCAGCCATCTCATCCTCTGTCATCCCCTTCTCCTGCACCCAGTCCCTCCCAGCATCAGAGTTTTTTCCAATAAGTCAACTCTTTGCATGAGGTGGACAAAGTATTGGAGTTTCAGCTTTAGCATCAGTCCTTCCAATGAAC
>SJYS01019367.1:9624-21062 GCA_006410695.1 Philantomba maxwellii
CAGAGACTCTTAAATCCGTCTCCGAATAAAGACATTTGCAGGATCGGATGAGTTTCATGGACTCTCAGTGCACCTCCCACGGGTTTTCTCTTCCCCTTCACAAGTTTATGTCTCTTTGTCCTTCTGTCTGATAGACGCAGTCCAAGGACACCGAGGGGCCAGTTCTGCCCCGGGCTTCTGTGCAGGAGTCACAGTAGTTAACTTGTTCTGTAGCACCCTTTGCACACTGGGCCTCCACACTGTGCGAGCATAACTGTGTGTTATTTCGTGTGTGTGCACACACACATAGATAGACACACGCACAGACTCACACACAGACACATACATAGATACAGACACATACATGGATACGGACACCCACACGCACACACAGACTCACACACACAGCGGCCACCCTCCTGCCCACAGTGAGCTTGTCCTCTCAAACGGAATAGTGGGTGCTGTTCAGTTTCCAAGTTGCGTCTCTGTGACCCCATGGACTAACAGCACGCCAGGTCTCCCTGTCCCTCACCATTACTGGAGTTTGTCCAAATTCATGTCCATTGAATCAGTAATGTCATCCAACCATCTCATCCCTTCTGTCATCCCCTTCTCCCATCTTCAATCTTTCCCAGCATCAGGGTGTTTTCCAATGTGTCGGTTCTTCACATCAGATGGCCAAAGTATTCAGCATCAGTCTTTCCAATAAATATTCAGGGTTGATTTCCTTTAGGATTGACTGGTTTGATCTCCTTGCTGTCCAAGGGACTCTCAAGTGTCTTCTCCAGCACCACCTTTCAAAATCATCAATTCTTTGGTGCTCAGCCTTCTTTGTGGTCCAACTCTAGCATCCATACATGACTACTGGAAAAACCATAGCTTTGGCTATACAGACCTTTGTCAGGAAAGTGATGTCTCTGCTTTATAATATGCTCTCTAGGTTTGTCATAGCTTTTCTTCCAAGGCTGGATTACCCCTGAAAAGCCCACCCGGTGACTTGAAAACTTCTCCTGACTTCAGTCCTGCGAAGCCTGGACCAGCTCCTCCCAGAGACTACCCCCACCCTGGCCTTTCCTGAGCCCTGCCGCTCGTGAGTGGCCAACCGACTCCCTCCTGAGGGGCTGAGGTGCTCCACTCACACCATCTGCCCACAGACCGGCGCACCAGCTCCTCCTCAGGCTCCAGGCAGAGCCCGTCTGCTCTCCTTTCTGGCTCGAGAGCCGCCAGCCCCACGGCCCGTGGCCCTTCCGTCCACCTTCAGACCCCGCAGCGCCCCGTGGAGCCCCCCCGCCGAGTCCTCTGACGGCCCACCTCCCCATATCAGGGGTGATGGCACTGGGCCCAGGATCACCAGGATCGTCTCCGTCTCACGCTGAGCTGCTCGGTCTCCTGGTCCAGCCGCACCTTCAGGTCTTCACCACGAGCCTCACCTGGGCGTCGCCTGGCAGGGAAGGGCACACAGGTGGCGCTGCCAGGACCAGTGAGAGGGACGGTTCCGGGGCCTCTCAGGGGGCAGTGCCCACGCCAGGCTGACTGCATGGAGCAGACGTTCCTTCCTGCCATCCGACAGAGAGGAGGGGCCACTGCAGTGAGGAGCCACAAGCGGGGGACACACAGAAGGGCCGAGCCCCTCGGGAGCAGCGGGGGACCTCCCAGGAGGGGAGCCCCGGCCTCTCATGACCTCAGGGTGATGCGTCCCCAGCAGGGCGGCTGCACGGTCAAGGGGAGGGGTCACAGAAGCTTCTGGGGTCTGGGGGAGATGGGACCACCCGCCACTGGAGTCCGAGGTGTGCAGTGTGGGAACCGTCTGGAGCCTCCTTCTACCTGTGCACAGGCAGACACACTCACACTCACACACAGTCACAGACACACATGCACATGGACAGATGCACATACACATGTGCACATGCATAGGAGACACACAGACACATTCACACAATACAATATGCACACAAACACACACTCAGATACGCATATCACACAGATGTACATGCAGCACACACATACACACACACTTGGGCAGACAAGACACACACATGTACATCCATGCACACAGAAAGGCACACATGCACAGACACACGTGTGTACAGGCAAACCCAGATGCACACATATCACGCGCACACACAGATGCACAAACACCTGCACAGGGGCATGATGATGCCATTTGCACTTGGGTGGAAAGTTCTGGGCTCAGAAAGGCAGAGGAATGGGGGCTGCGGAAGTGAGGCCTCTGTGTTTCTGTCGGTGGAGTCACCCCAGCAGCTTGGAGCTGGAACCAGGGAGGAGCGGCAGCGATGAGGGAGGAGGTGGGTTTGGGAGGAGGGCAGACAGCTCAGGCTGCGTGGGGAGCAGAGAAGGTTCCAGAGAGTCAGCGAGGCCTCTTGGGTCCACACTGGGGTACTGACCAGAGCGCAGGAAGATTGACTCAGGCTGCGAGGGGTGAGGGGGCTGTAGTAGGCCTGGTGGGCCGCCTGGAGGAGGTGCTTAGAGCTGACCTGAGGCTGCACTTGGGGCTCAGGATAGCGGGGTATCAGCTCCAAGGCAGGAGCTGGAGCCTGGACGGGCGCCGCCTCTCCAGGGGCCTCGAGGGACCAGGGCGGGTCCAGGCTTCCCGGGGCTGGTGCAGTGAAGGCCGCAGGGCGGGAGGCGGGGGCACAAGGAAGCCGCCGTCTTATCTCCTGGCTCTGAACCCAGAGGCACTGCTTCCCGTTCTGATAACTTTCTCCTCCCAGACAAGGCTTCTCCGGACTTGTCCGACCCGAGAGCCATGGGAGCTAACGACACGACTGAGAACCCCCATTCACAGGATCCAGAGAAGATGACGTCTCCCCTCCCACCCCGCCGGACTCAGGGGCCTTTGTGAAGGGGAGGGGGTGGGGCCGCCGGTCCAGGGATAAATGGGTGACCCTGAGGCCAGGCGCCCCCGGGGCAGACACGGGGACCCCGGCCAGGCAGCTGCTCCCCCTGACGGCCGAGCTGGGTCTGCTCTCCGAGCTGAGGGCCCAGGGGCCCCAGCTGACCCCACCAGCGTTCAGGAGGTGAGGGGCTCTGAGAGGGTGGGGTTGTGGGACGAGCATGGCCCAGGTCAGGCGCCTGTGCTGGGCTAGGGTCCCAGTCCTGCTGCTCCCGCCCCAGGCGGACTTTGCCAGAGTCCCCTGCCTGTGTCTTTGGGGATGTCTCCCACACAGAGGAGGGGTGCCGGGTGATGCCAGGGCGATCCCACTCCCGTCGGAGCACAGCGTCTTCCTGCCCACCCGGGGTGGGGGGAAGGCTTAGGGAGCCTTTGGGCAGATTTCCATCCACAGTGGGTCCTCTCAGCCTCTTAATCCTGGTGAAGTCACGGCCAAGGCGGATGGCCTTTCTAAGACATAGTTCCCTCCGAGGTCAAAGTCATGGCTTGCAAGGAACTTTGCATATCTCAAGCCCTTCCATAAACATAAAGAATATTGTCCCAATTACATTTTGCAAGGCTTACTACATTTAGGGTCAGTNGCTGGGTCTGCTCTCCGCGCTGGGGGCCCAGGGGCCCCAGCTGACCCACCAGTGCTCAGGAGGTGAGGGGCTCTGAGAGGGTGGGGTCGTGGGACGAGCATGGCCCAGGTCAGGAGCCTGCGCTGGGCTAGGGTCCCAGTCCTGCTGCTCCCGCCCCAGGCGGACTTGGCCAGAGTCCCCTGTCTGTGTCTTTGGGGACGTCTCCAGGCAAAGGAGAGGGCTTCCTCCAGGGCCCGGGGCAGCAGGACTTCGCGAGGCCTCAGACAGACAGTTCCTGATGAGGGGTCTTGCCCAGCCCCCGGACCTGTTTCTTTCCATCTCAGGCTGTGGTTCCCAGAAACTTCTCTCTGTTCATCCGAGAGGACTCTAGTCTGACCGTTCACTTTGCAGGGAGAGGCTAGTGCGTGAAGGTCTATGTGAAAACCATGCATTTGTGCCAATAACTTGCGACTCTTAAAAGCTCAGTTAAGACTTACGGTGAGACTCAGGGGCCTGGAAACGCCCTCCGCCGCCAGGGCCCTGTCACCGGGGTTGGGGTGTCCGCTGCAGCCTCCTCCTCATCTTTGCTGCCCTCACCCCATCCCGGGTGCCTCTGGGCATCCAGGCAGCTGGTCCAGGTGCCCCACGCCCCCTGGTGTCCAATCAGGCACTAGCATCCCCTCCTAACCGGGGCACCCGTCCCCCTACTGCCCACCATGTCCCCGCGTGTCTCCCCTCTCCGGGAGCTGGCCAAGCCTGTATGAGAAAGCCAAGGCAGGCCCGGTCACGCCCTGGTTAGCCCCACTCTTGCTCATGGACCAGCCCCCGCAACCCCGATTCGGCCTTTAGGAAACTTGTACATCAGGCGATGGGCAGGAAACAGGGCGATCCCCAAGGAGAAGGGGGGACACCCCCTGGCCCCTCCAGTTTGGGATGAACAGTCTGGGCAAGCTGCATCAGGACGTCAGCTGAGCACCCCTCTCCCATACCTTCTCTCACCCGCTGTTGTATCCCCGGCCCCAAACCTCCGTGTGGGAAACAGGCCCGCCTCCCTCTGGAGCCCTCGGCCCAGTCCCTCCCTGCTGGACAGCGGCCTCCTGAAGCCCTGACCCTGCGGCCTCGCTACCCCAGACCCATGAAACCATGGGGACCTTGCCAGCCCGAGGTGAGCACCAGGGGAGCCCGTCCACCGCCCACTGCGGGCCTCACGCACCCTCTCCCGTGGATCCCGCAGCCTGGCGCTGGTCTGGCTCCCACGTGGCCACACAGGCCTGTGCTCAGGGCTCTGTGGTCAGTGAGCAGACCGGGCAGGAGCCAGGCGGATCCAAGGCTGGGGCCGCAGGCGATGCGAAGAACTGCGAGGTCTGAGACAGACCCCTACGGGGGCCACCCCAGCACCGGGAGAGAGTGGTCTGAGCCTCATTTGTTTGGGGCAAAAACTGCCCCAAATTTTCCTGGAAGTCAGTGTGGAGGGTCCTTCTGACCCTGCCCTGCCTGGCTTCCTTTCTGGCTGGGACCACCCGACAACACAGGGAAGGGGCGAGCTGGCCATGGGAAGCTGGCCATCACGGGGAAGGACGGGCCGGGCGGCCGAGGGCCTTTGGGAACCGGCCGAGGTCTGCGGCCGGGCCGTGCAATGTGCGGCCAGCACACCAGACCTCGACCTGACCCCTCCACCTGCTTCCCCTGTCTGAACGAGGTGACCTTGTGGTGGGGACCTCGCTCCAGGGCTTCAGGGAGGGGCTCTGGGAGCCTGGCAGGCAGGGTCCAAGAGCCTGGGCGGGAGCAGGGGCTGGCAGGGGCCGGCCGGGTGGGAGGGCAAGGCGGCCGGGCTGCGCGGTGCCCGGGCACCCGTCTGTAACTCCTGTCTTCCAGGGAGCCCATCGGATGCCTGCGGTACAAGCTGCCCTGAGCCGAGGGCCGAACCCCGGCTACCTCGGCACCTGTGAGCGGCCAGTGCCCGTTCCCCCTGGAGCAGACGGCGGTGGGGGGTGGGGCTGAGACCCTGAGGGCCCTCGTGTCGCCCGCAGGGTGGAGGCACAGCATCTCTATAGACTTCCCGCCGGGGAAGGGGTACGTGGTCGTGCACGCCCAGGGCAGGATGGACGGAACCTACTTCCACATGGCCATGCTCATCGAGCGCCAGCGCTTTCTGAGGTCCAGGGGTCTGGCTCGGGGGGTCCTGGTCCCCGACTGCGCAGAGCTTGCCTGCGGGAGAGGGATTTGCAAGCTCTCTGGATGGCTCTTGTCCACCATCTCGTGTAGCCATTCCCGTTGTCCGGCGCCCGCGTCTGACTCAGGCACCCACCTCTTCTGTGGCCCTCCGCCCCGTCCTTCCTCAGTCGGCCTCTGGTCTGGAAATGCCCTGGATCGGGGGTTCCAAACGGGGTCCCCGAGGGCCCTGGGCGATGCTGGGAGACGTCCGTGGTTGCCGTGACCAGGGAGGGAGGCGGTCCAGGCACCTGGTGGGTGGATGCTGCTCCTCACTGTGCATGGGATGAACGGGGTCGGGAAGCCCCGGCCTCGACCTTGGCACGGCAGTGACCCCGGCCAAGCCGTGTCCCCATTTTGCAGCTGCGCCGCTCTGACAACCAGCTTGCCCGTTTCTCCCAAGGATCTCTGAGTGTGCAGACCGCCCCTCTGTGCACTGCCCCCTCACGCCTGTCCCTCCAGCACCCCCGATGTGCCCAGCAGGGACAGTCCTTGCCATGCCCTCAGCCTCCGTGCCCACCGGGTCCTAGCGCAGCCAGGCCGGGCTGGGCAGCAAGACCCAGGGAGAGGACGCCGTCAGACCACAGGGCCTCAGCGGCCCGCAGCCCCTGATGTCCCCTCAGCATCCCCACTTCAGCCCGCGTGCTCCACCATCCGGCCTCCTTCTCGGGACATCTGAGTGGGGAAGGCCCCACCCGTGGGCACCCCCGGGGAGAGCAGGCCGGAGTCCTGAGGAGACGTGGCCAGCCTGCTCGGCCGCCCAGACCCACGTCCACCCGTCCCCTGCAGGCCGCTCCCCGGAGGAGAGCCCAGAGGCCCTGAGAACCTTCGAGGAGTTTGTGGAGAGCAAAGGGCTAAACAAGACAGAAATGGTCAGCCCCCCACACGTGGGTAAGAGTCGGATCCCCCCTCTTTTCCCTCCTGGTTGGGACCAGAGGCTCGGCCCCGTGGGTGCCCGAGGGTGTGCGTGCCCCGTCAGGCCCGCAGGCAAACGTCCACGGGGCGCGTCTGCTTGTGCAGCTGCCTGTTGGAGGAGCACTTAGCACCAGAGCCCACAGGATGTCACCGAGCACCGCCTGCTCCGGCCCGGGGAGCCACCCCGTCCTCCCGCAGCCGACGCCGCCCCCAGCAGGGGCGGACGCACCCGTTTCTAACCGACGGCCAGGGGGACAGGGGTCAGTGACACCGTGGTCTTTCCCCTGGAAACCCCAGGGCCCCTCACACCCCTCCCCAGTCCAGATGCCACAGGACAAATCTTGAGTGATTCCACCCACAGGGGGCCCCGTGGAGACTGGACTAGACAGTGGGGCCACGCACTGGCATGGGGGTGAGTGCTTCTTGGGGATTTAGGGTCAGTTTGGGAAGATGAGAAAGTTCTGGAGATGACAGTGGTAGAGTCTGCCCAGCAATGGAATGGGTTGATACCCCTGCGCTGAGCACTGAAGCGTGGTTAAGATGGCAACATTTATCTTACTTATGTTTTCCCATAAATTTTTAAAAATATTCCATTGATAACTGCTCTTGAGAAAATTGACATTTTTGCATCGGGTTTCCTTCTGCAAAGTCTTCGGCTCTGTCTTCCTTTTGAGTTGCCGCATGCATGCCCAGTCGTGTCTGACTCTTTATGACCCCACGGCCTGTAGCCTACCAGACTCCTCTGTCCACGGAATCTTCCAGGACTGGAGTGGGATGCCATTTCCTACTCCAGGGGATCTTCCCAACCCAGGGATCGAGCCCACGTCTCTTGTGTCTCCTGCATTGGCGAGCACGTTCTTTACCACTAGCGCCACCTGGGGAGCCGAGGGTGGCGCCCTGTGCCACCCGGGAAGTCAAGTTGCTAGGCGTTCCCCAGAAGNTTTCCTACTCCAGGGGATCTTCCCAACCCAGGGATCGAGCCCACGTCTCTTGTGTCTCCTGCATTGGCGAGCACGTTCTTTACCACTAGCGCCACCTGGGGAGCCGAGGGTGGCGCCCTGTGCCACCCGGGAAGTCAAGTTGCTGGGCGTCCCCAAAAGGCTTTGAAAGCTCTCCTGGAAAAGTCCTTGCACTTGTCTGTTACACGTTGCAAGGGTTTCATTCTTTTGTTCATATTCCAATGGACTCTTTACCCGCTTTAGGGCTTGTAACTGCTTGCCGCTTACATATGTATAAAGGACACTGCTTCCTAAACTACTTTTTTATTTGTGTTCTTTTTTCACTCTAGAAATTTATTTATTTATTTTTCAGTAACTCGGTGTTTGTCTTCTTATGAGTCACCGGATGTCTATCATTCATAGTTGACCTCTAGGTGATTTTCTTGGGCTTTCAGGACACACAAGCGCATCACCTGTCTGTGGCGGTTGTTTTCCTTTCCTCTTCCCAGTTTTCATGCTTCTGTTTGTCCTGCTTATCTAATTGCATTAACAAATGGGCTGGTACAATATTAGGTAGTGATGGTTTCCATGACAGCCTCTTGTTGTTCCTGAAATTTAGGAAATCTGTCTGCATAGGTCACCACATGCACTGATTGAAAAAAAACTCTATGAGTATTTCATTAGATGCGGAAAAGCATTTGATAAAAAGCTCCACACAACCAGAGTACCAAACCCTCCTGGCAAACTGCAAACAGAACATTGCCTCAACCTCATGAAGTGTTTCTCAGAAACTTGAGTTCACACCATACTTAACTCTGAAACAGTAGATGTGTTCCCACAATTTGGCAATGAGTCTAGAACACCCATTTCATCTCTGTGGGCTCCATCGTGCTAGTGATTGCTGTCAATGCATTAAGACAAGAAAAAGAGATTCATAGAGACTAGATCAGGTGAGTGTGAAGGGGTGACTACCATTTCTGTGATTTTCTACTTAGAGAAACAGAAGGTCAGCTGGGAATCCCTGAACCTAGTGCAAAGTGTTGCCCAGATGGTGGTTGTCAATGATAAAATATTGCTGCCTTGTCAGTAAACAAAGAACATTGCAGCCACTGAGCCATCATATTACAGCTGCCGGAGGGTGAGCCCTGAGGGAGGAGGGCTCAGGACGGAGGCAGGATGCCCCCATCTAGCAGTCAGCCACCCTCCCATGGGGCACCCTGAGGAGACTCAGGATGAAAAGCCCAAGACAGGGGCCCCAAATAGCTAAAGCACACGTCAAAGGAGTGATTTCAGTGAGCCCAGACCTCGCATCTGCCCATACATGGAAAAGCACTAAATTCCTTAACTTGATATATCTGGTTTCATTTCGTTTACAGTAATTGTTTGATGTTCCCACTATCTGGTATTCACTGTAAAAAAACTCCTAAGTATCCTGGCTCTTCCCCCTCCTTGCTTCCTTGGAATATTTTCTCAGGGTTATCTGAGATGCTGCCTCCTGAGATTAAGTCCTCAGTTTCGTCTGTGAAATAAAGAGCAACTCAGCTTCTTAGTTGTGCCTTTTTTTTTTTTCCTGGTTGACATGGTACAGGGGGTTTCTTTTCCCAAACACCAAAATCCAGCTGTATATTTGACGGAACGGTGTGAAGTCTCCATTAGCAAAAGTAGCAAAGCACCGAGGGTAAGTCTTAGAGCAAATGTGCAAGAGTACGCACACCCCTCACGACCGCGAGGAAGTCTACGCGACCGCAGCCACAGGACCCTGGCTGCCGCACAGCAACACCGGGCCCCGAGTAAGTATATACGTGTGCCCCAAACACAGTAAAATTCCGTGGTTTTTTAAATGAAAAGTAGCAAGGCATTTTAATATTTGTATGGAAGGATAAGTGCGTAAGAATGACCAGTCTCTTCTGATAAAGGGAACAGTGAGGGGAAACTTGGCCGACCAGGTACCACCCTGACGCAGATCTGGTGATGGCAGGTGGTGCTCCTGGGCATGCTGGGCACGGAGGGACAGGCTGGCGTGCAGGTGGGGATTTGCTCTGTGATTATGCTGATAAACCGAGGCAGAGAGGGAAGTGTTTTTCAGTGTATATACACACACACACACACACACACACACTGGCACAGGCAACAAAACATCAGTATTTAGAAGGCGTGCCTCGGAAACACACATAACTCGCCCTGCCTGGACAGGCTAGCTTGCTGTGGTGAGCCGTCCTCGGCTCTCAGAGGCTCGTGACAACACGCTTCCTCCACTTACAAGATGCAGAAAAAGCAGGACAACGCAGCCTCCCAGTTAGGCCTCAGTGGGTCATGATGGGCTGCTGCTCACAGGCAAACAGGGACCAAGACCCAGGAATGTCTGCGGAGAGAGCGGAGCTCACAGAGGCTTCGGGTGATGGGGAGGAGCAGTGCCCGAGAAGACCGGGGATGGATGGGACCCAGGCCCCGGCGAAGACACAAACATGCTAAAAGTAAGAATAAATGTGCATTTCTGGTTGAAAAATAAGAGAGACGATTTCCCTCCCCTCCCTGATCTTCAAGCATTTACCCTTATCTGTCTCTGTGGGGAGTGGGCATCTCGCTCCAACCTGAAAACCTTCTCCCATCCTTGATGTGAGAAGCTTGATCATCCTCCATGAAGCCAGTTCGCTAACATGGCCGTTCCCAGGTGAATGTGTGACGGGGGTTGCCCGGACCTCTTGCAGGGGACAAGGTGCCAGGGTGGGTCCCCTGGGGGCGCGAGGCCGTGGCTGCAGGGACGCACTGTGCAGCGGTGGTTCGGCCAGAAGCGGGAACAGCTTGGGAGCTTGGAAAACACAAGGTAAGGAGTTGCTGGGCCCTGTGACTGCAGCCTCTCGGCCAATACCTCCCAGAGGCCACACATGGGTGATTCAAGGGGTTTCACTTTGCAAAAACTATGGAAACTCTCGAGCGTGCAGGGAGAGGATGGTGGGGCGAGCCCTTTGGACCCAGCACTCAGCTTTGACAGTGACCAGCGCCCCAAAACCCCGGCGCTCCTTCCCGCGGTGTCAGACCCAGCTAGCCCTCGCTATCTGACAACTATAGGAAAGTGCATCTCTCTATGTGGGATCTAAAAAAATGATGCAAATGAACTTCTCGAAAAAACAGAAACAGACTCACAGACTTTGAATACAAACTTACGGTTACCAAAGGGGAAAAGATGGGGATAAACTAGGAGTTTGGGATTAGCATACACAAACTACTATAGATAAAATAAGAAGCCAACAAGGACACACTCTATAGCACAGGGAAGCATATACACTCAGTATTCTGTAATACCCTGTATGGGGAAAGAATCTGACAAAGAATGACTGTATGTATAACTGAATCACTTTGCTGGACACCTGAAGCTAACACAACATTGTAAATCAACTGTGAAAGTGTCAGTCCCTCAGTCGTGTCCAGCTCTCTGCGATCCCATGGATTATAGCCCACCAAGCTCCTCTGTCCACGGAATTCTCCAGGCAAGAATACTGGAGCCGGGAGCCATCCCTTTCTCCAGGGGATCTTCCCCACCCAGGGAACCAACCCAGGTCTCCTGCATTGGCAGGTGGATTCTTTACTCTCAGAGCCACCAGGGAAGTACCCCCAAAATCAACTATACTTCAATACAATCAAAAATTAAATTAGGAAAAGAAGTATAAGATGCACCTTTCTTGGATGTCACTCCAAGCAGAGCTGTGTGCCATGATCACGCTTAACTGACATTCACAACAATTTCTTTCCATTTTTACGATTTCTTTTTATTCTTACATTAAACCCATGAGATAAATTGTCTATTTGTAAGGCCTCCTAAGATAGCCATTTTGCTTTTTTGCATTTCTTTTTCTTGGGGGTGGTCTTGCTCCCTGTCTCTGGTACAATATTATAAACCTCTGTCCATAGTTCATCAGGCACTCT
>SJYS01019367.1:108218-121911 GCA_006410695.1 Philantomba maxwellii
TAATTGTAATTTTTGGTGAAGGCTATGAAAATAGGATACGGTGACAGAGATTGATAGGTTTAGAGATCTATTTGAATGGTTTGGCCTAAGAAAGCTCTTCCTCTGAGGAGGCCTTTAGGCAGAGCTGAAGTACAGACCATCGATGAAGAGGGAAAACATGTCCCTGGGTGTTAGTTGCTTAGGGCTGCCATAATAACCACAGACTTGGTGCCTTAAAACTAGAGTATTTACTCTCTCCAAATTCTGGAGGCTCTAAGTCCAGAATCGAGGTGTCAGCAGGGATGCTTCCTTCTGGAGGCTCTAACAAAACTGCAGCCCCTGCCTGTCTCCCGGCTCCCCGTGGCGTCTGGCCAGCCTTGACGTTGCTTTGCTGGTAATCGCGGTCCTCCAGTTTCCACCTCTGTCTTCACAGTGCCTTCTGAGAGTGGCTGTATTAGTCTCCCACAGCCTTTTTCATAGAAAGAGACAGTCACTGCATTTAGGGATACCCTAAATCCAGGATGAACTCATTTGAGATTCTTATTTGCCTCTGTTCAGCACTAGGCAGGGTCTAGTATCTCCTGTGCCGAGACAAGTGTGTGCTAAAGAGTTCAAGGAAAGAGGATGTTTGGGGGAGAGGGAGAATAGGTCATTATCCAGTTGACGTGGTGGGTAATGCTGTCGTGTTGCCAGCTATGAAAGTGAGTAGAGCCGGAGAATAAGCCTCGTGTGAATTTTCAAACGCATGAGGAATAACTTGGGCTTCACAGGGCCTAAACAGGGATTGAAGTTGTCTGTGAAATCCACTTGATGTTCAGCTCATTGTTAGCTTTTCTCATAGTATTGTCAAAAGTCTTGTGATTTGATGAGCTTATTCTAAGTGGGTATGCTCTTCTGCCTTATGTATAAATTGTCTGCATAATTACTGCTGGTGATTTTCTTGTCTCTTCCGAAAGGGTAATTTTTCATGGTCCTTGCCTCTTTTGTTTTGTTACCACATTCCATTTCTGAAATCATCAGTGCCTCATGAGCCATTTTCCATACCACATCCTTGACAGAGTGAATCGAAGCCATAGTGCAGTGGTATTATACAGGCTGTCCAGACCAGCTGAGTCTTCTCCTTTGATGTCTAAGTGTACAGTATGCATATATCACCACTTTGAAAAGCAGTTTTAGGTTCCTTCACTAAGATATGCCAATAGAATTCAGCTTGGAGTATAAAATAACTGGTTTTGAAATACTGAATCTGAAGAACTTTTGTTCAAGTAGACCAGTTCCACTAGTGTCAGTTTTGTCTCATGTTAAGGGAATGGTTTTAAACTCTACTCCATGAGCATCATTTTATATAATTGAAGACAAATTATATAAAGGTTGTACTGTGAAACCTTAGATTATAGCTGATGGCTTCCTTAGATACAAGTAATAAAGAGACTTCCTTTAACCTCTCTCTTTTTTTTTTTTACTGGTCATTTTTTAAAACTTATTTTTGGTTGTGCTGGGTCTTCATTGCTGCACGTGGGCTTTCTCTAGTTGTGGTAAGTGGGGGCTGCTCTTCGTTGTGGAGCAGGGACGTCTCATTTTGTTGGCTTCTCTTGCTGTGGAGCATAGGCTCTGGATGCACAGCTGCAGCGGTTGCGGCACACAGGCACAGTCACTGCAGCTCCCGGGCTGCATGGGCTCAGCAGTTGTGGTGCATGGGCTTGCCCCGAGGGGTGAGGAGTCTTCCCAGACCAGGGATTGAACTTGTGTCCCCTGCATTGGCAGGAGGATTCTTGTCCACTGCACCACCAGAAAAGTTCCTTCCTTTAACCTCTTACATGTGGCTTTCCAACTTCCTTTCCAAATAATGTGAATGTCCCAGTAGCATACTGGCCTGTAGGTAGGGTAATAATCATTGTTAATCATTCTTCAGCTTCTTAAGGTGGATACCTTTAACATTGTCAGCCACTGACCTGAATGCTGAAATAGTAACATTAATAAGACCCCGTTTAGGAAAACTTTTGATCAAATGAATTTTTTGCATTTCTGACTAGTTTCTCCTGCTTATAGTTTCCTCAAAGTAATTTAACAGCAGCATCCCTGTAAAGGAAACCAATTGATTACTGGTGTAAGTGTGGGGACTGTAACATTGAGAAATAATTGAGAAGAAGGACAGAACAGTCAGTTCACTCATACATATCCTGTGTACCTTCCTTCTGGGAGGCAAAAGGAAATAAACATTAGAAAGGTTAAAGTTGGTCTTTCTGTCAAGCAATTGAAGGACATACTTATATATATAAAAAAATGTAAAATAGCAATTTGTGCTTTGAGAATGTTCCCCAAATGTGTGCTTGGATCCAATGTGGAATATACACTGAAGGCCTTTGGGGAGCATACAATAATTTTCAGTAGTTTAACTGGAAAACTATGTCAGATAGCAACTTAAAATTTAAAAGCAAAGCAGATGAATTAATTTATTTGTTGACTCAAAATGCTGCTGCTGCTGCTAAGTCACTTCAGTCGTGTCCGACTCTGTGTGATCCCATAGACGGCAGCCCACCAGGCTCCTCCATCCCTGGGATTGTCCAGGCAAGAACACTGGAGTGGGTTGCCATTTCCTTCTCCAATGTGTGAAAGTGAAAAGTGAAAGGGAAGTCGCTCAGTCATGTCCGACTCCTAGTGACCCCATGGACTGCAGCCTTCCAGGATTTTCCAGGCAGGAGTACTGAGTGGGGTGTCATTGCCTTCTCCATAACTCAAAATGGGTTATAGATAAATGAAGAGAGCAAAAATACAGCTTTTCATGTGGGAGCAAATGAGATGTGCCTCACTGCTAAAATGAAATGTGACCCAAAAAAGCAGTTTGGAAAATAAGATTGTTTGTTGGGATTGCATTTAAATATGCTTAAGAAAGTAGCCGTGCCTTGTGACAAATGTGAGGTGGTGTAGAATAATTTACTGAATACTGTTTTATGGGAAAATTTTGTAAATCATCATGTTAGATTTATTTTTCCCATTAAAATATAAAACGCTCCTCACAATTTATATCCCTTAAGAGAATTATAAGTTATTGGTTTATTGCATTTCTTATATTTAAGTTGAAGCTTGTTTGGTTGTTGTATTTGACCTTGAATAATGAGAAAATAAACCTAAGATTAGAGTACTATTTTCTTTGTTTTATTACTTTCATTTTCTTCCCCCTTTTGGGTAAATTAATGTATGTTTCTAGTGTGGGGACAAAATTTAGAGCAGGGGAATAAATCAACAGAAGGGAGACTGTTTTTTTTTTTTTTCTTTCTGTCAATAAGGGTGTTTTTAGATAAATTCTAGCAGTATGAGGACTAAATGACTTATTTTTGATAAGAGAAACAAAAATCAAGACTTAATTAATTAATATCCTTTGTATAAAATTTTTAAAGATGTTTCTTTTTCAGGTAATTATATATTAAAATTCATCTCATGTTAAAATTAGGACAGTAGGTATTATTAGATTTTAAATGATAGACTATATAAAGTGTATTCTTATAGAGTTTCCTTCTAAGCCCTAAGTAAAGTTATCTAGTCTACCTGTCTAGCAGAATCGGTTGATTAGCTTAGCATGTTCCTCACAGTGAGGGAGAAAACCTCAGCTCAAACTTTCATCAGTTCCACTCTCATTTTTTTAGCCTCACTCTCCTCTTGGTAAAAATGTATAAGTTTTCATACTTCTGAGGATAGCTATAAAATGTGCTGCTCAGTAAGATAAGACTATAGGAGTTACTGTAATTTGTGTATCTTATGGATTTTGTCCATACTTTTGTTCAGAACTGTGCAGGAAAATTGGACTGAACCATTAGACAGGGAAGACTCAGCTGAAGACTGTTGCAGTGGCCAGGGGAGGGGGATGGAACTCACCTCTGCTCAAACAAAAGTCTGGAGGAAATTGTAAGCCCTTAGTGAGCTAGTGAAAAACTAGTGAGAGATGTACGGAGCAGTGAGGAGGTTGGTCAGAGTGACTAGGCCAATTATTTGCACATTGATGATTATGGCTTCTAACTAGAGCACTGTCTTTCTGGCTGAAAATAGTTCAAAGGGATGGCTTCCATGTCTTCCAGAGAGACATTCTAGGTCATCAGAATGGCAAGAGGCTGGGAGAAGATTTATATCTCAAAGGGGCAGAGAAAGAATACAAAACAGCAAGTTTTCTAAAGTAAGAGAACTCATGTCACTTTTCTAAAGTGAAAAGAGAAGTCAGAGGCTTGTGAAAATGAGTGTAAGTCACTCAGTCATGTCTGACCCTTCGCCACCCCATTGACTGTAGACCCTAGGTGACTCTATCCATGAAATTTTCCAGGCAAGAATACTGGAGTAGGGTGCCATTCCCTTCTCTACAGGATCTTTCCGACCCAAGGATTGACTGAGTCTCCTGCATTACCAGCAGATTCTTTACCGTCTGAGGCATCTTATAGTCAGAAGGAAACCTGTCTCAAGTTGAGTCAAATTTGGAAAACTCAGCAGTGGCCACAGGACTGGAAAAGGTCAGTTTTCATTCCAATCCCAAAGAAAGGCAATGCCAAAGAATGCTCCAACTACCGCACAATTGCACTCATCTAATGCTCAAAATTCTCCAAGCCAGANGTGGGGAGTGGGGGGCGTTCCACCCCCATCTGACCCCCAGCCCTGCCTGGTCCCCGGGCTGCCCCCCAGGCTGTGAGGCCTGGTATAGGGGGGTCCCAGGAGGACTCCAGGCCGCAGGAGTCTTGGCCCAGGTGCCTGGTTCCCTGTCTGAACCCCGGGGCCTCCCCTCTGTGCCCAGGGTCCCCTGCCCCAGCTGTCCCCTGTGGTCACTGGGCACTGTCCTTCGGGCCCTACTCCATGCCTAGGTCCTAACATCTCTGCCTTGCAGGTGGGAGAGGGAGTGGCTGGGGCACCCCCAGCTGCCCCAGAGCTGGCCGGTGCCCCCTCTTGCCAGTGGCCTTAGGGCGCTGCTTGTGTCTAGGTGCCAGTCTCAGTGTGTGCCACCCGTGTCCTTATGCCCAGCTCTGCTCACCGTCCATGTGGGTGTCCCAGCCTGTCTGAGAGTCTAACTAACCCCGAGTTACCCTGGCACAGCAGGGGTCAAGCCTTGTTAGCACAACTTCCCCTCTCCTTGGAGGGTTTCCTGACTGAACTCCCCCCCCGGGGCCAACGTGGGACCCTCTGGGCCCTGCTGCAGAAGGCACGGATCCAGGGCTGGCATCCCGCCAGGGTCCATGTCTGGCTGGAGGTCCGGGCCAGCCCTCCAGGCCCATATTAGGGAGCCGTGCCTGCAGGACAGCAGGAAGTGGCCGAGATTCTGTGGGAAAAGGTTCACAAGTCCTGAGGTCCAACCCAGCCCTGTCCAGCCAGAGAGCCGGCTTCCTGGTGTAGGGGCTGGAGGGAACTCGGGCGTCTGCCTTTGGCCACAGAGGGTGGGCAGAGGTGAGTGAGCAGGGGTTGGGGGGCGGTACCTGCACAGGACTCTGCTTGTGTCCAGGTACGGGTCTGCGGGTGTCACGCCTAGCTCTGACCACTGTCCACGTGGGTGTCCCGGCCTGTCTGAAAGTGACAGTCACTCAGTCGTGTCCGACTCTTTGTGACCCATGGACTCTACACTCCATGTCCAGGCCAAAATACTGGAGTGGGTAGCCTTTCCCTTCTCCAGGGCATCTTCCCGACCCAGGGATCGAACCAGGGTCTCCTGCATTGCAGGTGGATTCTTTACCGACCGAGCTACTGGGGAGGCCTGTCTGAGAGTCTGCCTAACCCTGAGTGCTCTGCGCGAGGGAGTGCAGCCTTGTTAGCACAACCTTCCCTCTTCTCAGAAGGTCTCGTGACTGGGCTGTGACCCTCCTCTGAGGTTTCTCGGTCCATCTCCATGGCCGCGGGGCTTCGCCGGCCGTCCCGGGTGCGTGGAGTCTCTAAGTGGAGCCTGCAGACAGTGCGGCCCAGGAGTGGTGCCTGATGACACGGGTGTTTTTTAAAGGAGTCGTGGGGACTCTCCCAGGCTATGTGCTCGGGTGGGCCCGCCACGTTTGCCAAAACCTCTTCCTCTTGCGGAGCCGGGGGATGGGCTGGTCTGGCCTGTACCAGCCGCCGGCAAGTTCAAACTTGAGATGGAAGGCCCGCTCCAGACTGCGGTGCCGGGAAAGGCCTGTCCCAGGAGCTCTGCCCTGTGCTTTGGACTTCCCACGGAGGGGCGTGCTCCCGGGTCCCTCCTTCAGTCTCTCTGGCTGTGGTCAGCTTGTCCTTCACGGGCAGTGAGGCCCGGAAGCCACCCTGCGGCGCCAGCCTTGCAGGCCTGGATGCTGCCCGCACGTTGCCAATGACGTGACCAGAAGCCCACTCCTGCCTCCACCCCGGGACAGGCCCCGCCTGGGCCTTGAGCCGCCTTCACAGAGACCCGGATTCCAGGCAGAGGCCGCTGCTGGACGCCTCTTGGCAGGTGTCTGATCTTGGGAAGAGCTCAGAGTCTCAGACCAGAGGAAGAGGCCCCGGGTGCCGGGTGAACGCAGAATATAACCCCCGTCTGGCAGACACGGGAGCCCCTAGGGTGTTGGGAGGGGGAGCCCCAACACGTTGGCAGGTTGGAGGAGGGGGGCAAGGAAGCCAGCAGGGATCAGATTCTCAGGGACTCGGGGCTCTAAGGAGAGGGCCCTGTGGGTATGAGGTGTCCCTTCTGGGCAGGGTGTCCCCATCTGGGCCCCAGCCCCCAGACGAGGCCCGGGTACCCCTGCAGGCCGTGCCAGCCATGGGGCCTAGGGTTCAGCAGGGATACAGGGGTGCCTCCTGCAGCCGTGGGAACGGGGCGGGCAGGGCAGCTCTCCACCTCCAGGTGGACCGCGGCCACTCAGCCCCGGCCTCTGTGGTCCCCCCAGCATCCACCCCCACCAGCAGCCCCCCTCCGTCCAGCCAGGGGACGGGCGGCCAGATGGTGAGTGCCGGGCCTGCGACCTGGATGCGCACGCACCGCCTGGCACCGAGGGGCCTAGGCACGCTGCGACCACACGGGGGGCTTGCCGCAGGGCCCTCCCCAGAGGCAGGCCCCAGTCCAGGTGGGCGGCCAAGCGGGCTGAGTGCTGCAGTCCCCGTGCTTTCTGCTTCCCCGTGTCCTGGGGGTGGGCCTGAGGCTCGGGGAAGGCCAGGGAGCGGGGAGGTGACGGACCCGTCCGAGGCCCCATGTCCACAGGGACGCCAGGCGCCTCCTCCTGTCCCCGGGCTGACTTGGCGCGCGGGAGAAGCTGCTGGGAGGAGCCTCTGGCGGCTCCGGAGCTTGACCTCGGCTCAGCGACGCGTTCTGAGCTTTCAACTCTGGATTCTGGTGCCCCTCGGAGGGGGTGGTGAGCAGCCATCGTCAGCGTTGACTTGAAGCCCCCTCCCCTAGCGAGAGGGTGGATATTTCCCGGAGGCCGCCCCCCTCCCCCCACAACCACCACTGCCTGCTGGGCAGCTTGAGCTGCTCTGGCTTGTTAATTACAGGATAGAGGAAGCACTTAGCTTTTCTGTCGTGGTCAGCAGAGAGTGGCGGCGGCTTTCTGCTTCCCTGGGCACCGCCGAGCCCAGCGCTCAGCTGCCCTCCACCCCGCTGGTGGTGCTGCAGGCTCTGAGGCCTCTCCTGGGTGCTGGGCAGTGTGAACGTGTGTGTCCACACACCTGTGTGTGTCCGTGTGAACGTGTGTGGGTACACACACCTGTGTGTGTCCGTGTGGACGCTTGTGGGTACACACACCTGTGTGTGTCCGTGTGGACGCGTGTGGGTACCCACACCTGTGTGTGCGTGTGCGTGCATGCACATTGTGTGTTCACCTGCACATCTGGGCGCGCACACCGGCCCATACACACCTGTGCACATGCACACATCCACCACCCCTCTGTCGGTCATGGCTCTCCAGTGTTGAAGGATGCATCTTAGAAGAAGGACCACATCCTTGAGCCAATGGGGCATCCATCAGTCACTGTGGGTTGACTTGAGCATTCCAAGCCGTCTGGACTCCTGCCTAGAGGAGCCGGGGTGGGAGGGACATTGTCCCAGGAGGTCATATGCCCCTCCTCCCCAGAGACCCGCCCGGGGCTGCGGCTCCAGCCCAGTGGCGGGTAGGGGAGGCAGGTGGCCCCCAGCTCTTCTCATGTCCAATAACTTGAGTCCTGCTCAGTATGTCTCCTGGTGCAGCACCAAGGATGAGGCACAGGCCTGGATCCCCCCCAGCCCCAGCTCCCTGGAACTCTCCCCATGTGGTAAGGACGGCCTACACGCCTGGCGTGAGCCAGGCCTGCAGAAAAAGCCTGTCTCCCTGGGCTTCTCTTGGAGTTGATTGTGTTCACAGGGCGATATGTCCTCCGTCGCGAACGTCCGGGCCGCCCAAGGTGTCATTGTGAGGCAGGGTGGGGGCCCAGTGTCCCCGGTGTAGGTGAAGGGTCCCGGGTGGAGGCTTGGAGTTGGAGAGGCCCCCGGCCCTGTTATGGTGCTCGCTGGCCTGTCTCCTGATGACCAGGAAGGCGGGAAGCCCTTCGCGCGTGCAGCGCTGGACTCCTGTGTCCCCTCCTGAGCGGCCACCTCGCTGCCCTTTGCCTCCTCTTGCCTGTCTGTCTTTCCTGGGTGACTTCCGGGCACCCGTGCGCTGACCTGATTGCTGTCGCTGCTCTTCCCTGTCATCGTCTCTTTAAATGGAAGTGTCTTTTCCCACGTGGAAGCATTTGTGCGTCTGTTCTGCTAAAGGATAGGCCTTCTCCGCCGCAGACATCTCTGCTCTGTGTCCTCTTCTGGCCACCTCGGTTTGGGGCTGAAAAGTGGGTTTTTTCTTTTAGCTGATGGCTGGACGGATGGCATCGCCCCTGAGGGGCTCTGGGCTCCGGGTCTGGGCCCCCCTGGATAGCTGACTTCCTTCACTTCTCTGCGTCTCCATTTTCCCATCAGCAAAATGAGGGGAAGCCGACCCCACCACCCAGGATGCCGCGAGCATCCCACGAGTGGCCCTCGTTCCAACCCCAGCCCCAAGTTGCTGCTTCCCTCCCGAGATCGCCTGCCTCTCATCCTGAATTCCCCGGCTCTGTGTCCTCTCTCGTGCCAAGCTCGAGCTGGTCCCTCTGCTGAGGCTATAAATTAGCCCTGACAGCTGGCAAGGCCCGCCCCTTCTCTGTTTTTCTCTCACACCCGTCCTGGCCGGTCTCGCATATTTAGTCTTCAGTGTGAATCTTGGAAATGGTTTGTCAGACCCGAAATGGCTGTGTGCTGATTGACTTTGCCCCCTCATCTGGGGAAGGGACTGTCGAGGGCTGGGAGCGCGAGCGGTGGGCGGCCTCCCCGAGCGATCCCGTAGGCCCAGGGAGAATGGGGTGGGAACTCCCTCGTGATGCTGCGGCCGCCTCATTGCTCCTGCCCTCGCTTCATACATCCGGTGCTCTCTGGTTTGTCGGCCTCATTAGAAGCTCTCATTTGTTCTGATAGGTTTCAGTTGAAGCGGGGTTTTGAGGCAAATGGGGATGCTGCTGCTGACAACAGAAAGAGCCCACGGCTTCCTCCAATCACACCTCCCTCGTCTCACTGGGCACCCAGGAGGCCCGTTGGGCCTGTTGGCGGACAGACGCGTTCCCCCTGGAGCAGGAATGCCCCCAGGATTCCACTGTTGGTTTTGCTAATCAAATTAAGAACATTTCCCTCTATATCTAATTTTACTAATGGATTTGGGGTCTTAATAGATCCTTAACAGATCTGTATTTGCTCACAAAATCATACAGATTTTCTGCTTTAATTCCTTGGCACTGTGAAGTACATCACACTCGGGTAAATCCTCCTGGATGCTGATGGTATGGTGTTGTAATGCACTCCTGGATTCCGCTAACTAACAGTTTACTTAGGATTTTTGCACTTAGAGCCTTCAGGGAAGTCTCCTCATATGTATCAGTACCCTGGTGTTGTCTGCACCTGACTTTGGTGATGGCGTTAGGTCCGCTTAGGAAAATGAACAAAGTCACTTCTGTTTCTTTCTGTGCTTTGGCACGGTTTGACGGTGGCAAACTTAGGCGACCACCAGGGCCTGGTGCCTTTGGTGGGAGAAGGAGGTTTTTGACCACTTTACCGACCTCAGTCATGCTTAACTCCTTGACCACCCGGGCTGGGGGTGGGGGGCAGGACTTGGGAGGGGAGAGAAGTGAAAGTCCTGCCCCATCAGAAGGATGCCCCTTGGCCACCTGTGGGTAGCGTGTGCGTGCCAAGCCACTTCAGTTGTGTCTGACTCTTTGTGACCCCACGGACTGTAGCCCTCCAGGCTCCTTTGTGCATGGTATTCTCCAGGCTCATCTGTGCATGGGATTCTCCAGGCAAGAATACTGGAGTGGGTTGCCACGCCCTGCTCCAGGGCATCTTCCCAGCCTGGGGATCAAACCTGCGTCTCCTGTATCTCCTGCATTGGCAGGCGAGTTCTTTACCACTAGTATCACCTGGAAAGCCCTGGTGGTAAACAGCAGGGCTCTGCCTCAGGTGCGCCTGGCCTCCCCATCCCCGCCTCCTGGGCCTCTTCCTAGGCTGTGTGAGCCCAGGTGTCCTCAGCTCCTATCAGAGACAGGAAGTCCTGGCTGCAGGAGGGATTCTGAGGACTCCGTGCTAGGCAGTGCACAGTGCCTGGCACGCGGCTTGCGTGCAGCGCCGTGGCCCAGGCTGTCTGTCCCCTGCGGTCAGAGGGTCAGGGTGCCCGAGCTCATGTGCCCCAAACTGGGAGGTGACTTCCTGCTGTGTGTGTGTGTGCTGTGAGCGGGCTTCCTGTCGCCTTGGCCTCCCTGGTCACCATCCCAAAAGGCCCCCAAAGGGGCCTCCTGCTGAACTGGGGAGATGGGGACGGGGAGCTGGCCGTCCCAGGAACCTGATGCTTGGGTCAGGGCCTTTGTCCACCAGAACTTGGCCAAACAACTGGCTCACCAGCCCCAAATTAAAACCTGACATGGGTTACACACACTGACCACCTCAAACTTGCTGTCTCATTCCATCTCCGCCATCGCTTCATAACGGTAGAGCCTTCAGAATATTCGTTTGCGAAAGAAGAAACGGGCTCAGAGGGGTTGGGTGACTTCCCTGGGGCCACCCACCATGGGCTAAAGGGCCAGGACTGAGGCCTGCTCAGTCATCAGGACCCTGGGCAGCTTCCTGGGCCCGGCAGGTTCATGTCGAGGGGACTTGAGAGTCCCCCAAGGCCTTGTCTGGGAGGGGTGTGTTCTGTCCTGGCTCTGGGGGGCGGGGGGCAGTGAGTCCCGCGATGAAGTTCCATGTCTTGTCCTGAGGGCAGTTGAGGGCCAGAGAGATGGATGCTTTCTTTATGCCACGGAAGCCCTGAGTTCTTCCGTGTGGCCGTCAGACAGAAAAGACACTGGGTGTGGTTTGGGGATCCTGGACTTCCTCCCCGGGTCCTCCGACCCCCAGTCACCCCAGGAGAGGAAGGGGACGACGAGGAGGCACAGGTGGCCCTCTCTCGCCCCACCTGGACCGTCCCAGCTGTGGGGGGTGGGCAGGCATGGGCGGGGACAGGACCCCTGAGTCCCACATGCCTGGAAGCTCTCAGTGCACAAGCCTTTGGGCCAGGCGGCCTTGGGCAGGCCGCTGGACACGGGGAGCAGCTGCCCGGCCACGTCCCTCCTACAAGGGGCACCGTTCCAGGAGCCCCGGGGCCTGGCCATCAGCCAACACGACAGTCAGGCTCGTGTGGGCTTTCAGCTCCGCTGGGGCAACGAGGCAGGACACCACGAGGCCCGCGGGGCGCCTGCTTCCTGGTGCGTGCTCCCTCCAGGCTCCTGCGTCCTGGCTGCAGGAGGGAGGAGGGGCCGCATTCCCGGTCACTCCCGGAGACCACACGGCGGGGCGGGAACCGGCCTTCTGACTCCGGGCACAATTTCCCCCCGCCCTCCACCTCGCCGTGTTCTCCTGAAGCAGAGACCCTGCTGTGTCTGGGTCTCAAGGCCAGGACATGAGAGAAAACCCAAAACAGGTCAAAGTGAAGAAGGGGTCAAAGGCAGCCACGCCCAGGGAGCTCGGGGGTTCTGCTGTCGAAAGAGGTGGCGGCAAGAAAGGGGCAAAAGCAAGAAAACACAACCCCAACCTCCCGCCACGTGGCTCCCCGCCTGCCTGCGCCTCCCCACGGCCCCAGCTTATGACTAAGGAAAAACATGCAATCACGCTGATGTGATTAGGAAAATGTTGTTTTACAAACACTGCCAGATCCTCGGGGTTGACCCCGTGACCCAGAGAGCAGCACACAGGCGTGTTGGGCCCACAAGGCCACTCGCAGCCTGGGCCCGGGACGGCCCTTGGGCAGTTCCCAAAGCCACGGGATGAGGGGCTGACGCCTGCCTGCCGCTTGTCTGGGGGTCGGGACGCGTGGGCTAGGCCATCAGTGGGGGCCCGGGGAATGCGCCTGCCCTTCCTGCCCTGAGGGGGGAGAGGAGGGGACCAGAGTGCCTGCCGCCCACCCCACACCCCCAGCGTGGACCTCGTGCTTCAGGTGAGTGGCCTGGCCTCCCAGCCTCTCGCACAGCTTGTCCGTGAGTTTTCAGTTTGGGAATGAGTGTGGTCAGCGGAGCCCTGCACCTACCCAGGGGCAGAGCCAGGCTCCTCCCTCCATCTCCTGCCCCTTGCTTGGCAGTGACAGGCCTCACAGGGCAGAGAACCCCCCATCCCGTGCCCTCCAGCTGGTCTGCTGTCACGGGAGTGCCTCTGAAGGCCCCAAAAGGCCCATTCGTGGGTCCACCACCAAAGGGTCCCAGCTGATATACTGCTCCCCGCCCCGGGGTGGGTCTTGGCTCTCAGAAGAGCAGAGTGAGGGCTCAGCCCAGCTGGGGGAGGCTGCAGGGAGAGAATTCCACCTCCCTGCGGCGGGGCTGAGGGCACCACCAAGGGGTGGCCTGGGGCTGTGCTCACTTGGCGGGAGCTGGGGGTCTGCCCTAGCCTCCCACCTGCACTGGTGGCTGCGCCTCCCCTGCCCGCCTGGAGGTAAGGCTCCCCAGGGCACTCAGTTAATGCTATGCAGCTGCCCTGCTGTGTCCAGCACCCACTGGGTGATGACGGGGCACTGGAGCTGGAGAGCAAGCCTCTGTGTGGCGGGCAGAGAGGTCCTGATGAGGCTGTCGCCCCAGGAGGCTGGGAACCGGGAGCCTTGGTGCTTGAGGGTGACTGCAGCCAAAACTCACCTGGATGTTGGGTGGGGGCGGGAAGGGGCAGGTGCCCCAGGAGACAAATGTTTGGGCCCCAGAAGGCTGCAGACCACCAAGGGCTCTCCCAGTTTACCTGGTCTGATCTCATTCCTCTGCTCTGTCCTGCCAGGTGGGGACAGGGGCTTCTGGCCACAGAGTCCTGGTGATACTGGGCAAAGGGCAGCTGGGGGCCCAGAGGGATCCTGCCGTCCCCACTGCCACCACCTCCCAGGCTCTGATCCCACCTGAGCCGCTTGGCCCCATGGAGGCCACAGACAAGGGCCTTTTCTTAAGCCTCCTTGTCACACACACCCCCACCCCCGGCCCGAGCCCAGCAGCCTGAGGGTCTGGAAGTGGGGGAGATGAGTGTTCTGGATCCTGAGGAAGGCTGAGTAGGCAATCTATGTGGGGGTTGCTGGGAGGGCTTCTGTGGCCCTGGTGGGAGTCCAGGGTGGGGTGAGTGCCCGCCCCTGGTGTGGGCAGTGGCGAAGCTCCCCCACACCGCGGAGGTGCTTTGCGGTGGGCTTCACAGCCCGCAGGGGCGGGGGGTGCAGTGGCCCGGGCC
>SJYS01019367.1:121983-143677 GCA_006410695.1 Philantomba maxwellii
GGCGGGCGCGGGCGCGGGCGCGGGCTGAGGGGGCGCTGGCGTGTGCCCGCAGGCAGCCCGGCGCCGAGGACGGCGGCCGCGGGGACGGCGTGCGCCTGGACACCGCCGGCCTCAAGATGAGCGACCTGGACTCGGAGGTGCTGCCCTTGCCGCCGCGGTACCGCTTCCGGGACCTGCTGCTGGGCGACCAGTCCTTCCAGAACGACGACAGGTAGGGCGGGCGCGGGGTAGGGTCGGCGCGCGGAGCTGTCCGCGGTGCTGAAGGCCTCCGGTGCGCCCGCGACCCGCGCCCTTCAACTTTCCCGGGCTTCCGGGATCGGAGAAGTTTGGGTTGGGGGGATGGGGTAGGTGGGAAGCATCTAACCAGGAGGGTCCCTGGAAGGTGGGACGGGATGCTCTGTGCTGGGCAGTCGCCCCAGAGACCGATTCTCAGGCTGCCCTCCTCGGGTCTGCCCACAGGCCCCCAGCCCCGCTAGCAGCCCTGCTGACTTTGGGCACAAGCCAGGGCCGGAAGCGCTCCGTGTTGGAGCCCCGCGGGCTGGCTGAAGACTGGCGTCCTCCAGACGCTGGCTCTGATCATTTATTATTAATCGGGGGATATGTCCTTCAAGCTCATGTCGTGGTCACTTACCAAGGTTGACAACATACCCTAGCCTCAGATTATCCTGGGGCGGGGTTGGGGGGAGGTAGCAAAAAGCAAAATAAACTTGAGTCTTTCGGCAAAGGACCAGCAAAATGAGCCCTTGGAAATAATTCATGTGCTGAGGGGGCTGGCAGGAAGCTGGGAGAAATGTTGCTTTTCTCTGCCTTTTCCCCAAATAGCTGTCTCAGTAAACACCCAGCACTTTAGCTCTGTCAGCCTCAAGGGAGGTGCTTCTATGCCTGCAGGGACTCACCCTGGAGCCTGAGGGACTTTGGATGGAACCGCTTCCCCTGTAGTGTGTTGGGGGCGGTGGCTGGTGTCTGCGGGTCTCCTTCCCCACCCAGCCCTGAACTGGGCTTGTGAATCTGCAGTGTTCCTCTCGGGGTGCAGTGATTCGAGTTACCACACAAAGTCCATGAGGTTGAAAATTGTCAGGACAAAGATGGGGCTTTCAGAATAATCCACTGCTGAAACTGCAGCTGGGAGAGAAATCAGGCTTGTGAATGAGGCCAGGACATAAGGACTATGCATGAGGCTTGTGGAAAATGAGCCCCGAAATCTGCTCTGCCTGCTGGCAACAGAACATCCTTCCAGACCTCAGATGGCATTCACTTGCATGCCCTGGGTAGAATCGGGAGGAGAGCTGGAACCCAAGGACTTCACCCACTTAGACCAGTGCATGTGAGCCTAGCAGAGGGGCTTCTTAAGGCCGTGTAGTTTTGTCTTGTCAGACTGAGTGCAGAGGTAATAGGTAAATCCACCAGAGAACACACCCCCAGGTGANACTTAGACCAGTGCATGTGAGCCTAGCAGAGGGGCTTCTTAAGGCCGTGTAGTTTTGTCTTGTCAGACTGAGTGCAGAGGTAATAGGTAAATCCACCAGAGAACACACCCCCAGGTGAAGAGTTCACTTAGCTCCTGCGTGGGCAGAGGTGGAGGAGGGCAGGGCTGGGGGCTTCCCTAAGCTGAAAGCAAGTTCAGCACCTTCCTGAGTCAGCACCAGCCCCTCCCTGCCTGCTCCACTGGGACTGTTATTTCTCTAAAACAGCAGCCCCGGAGGTTCTTTCCATGTCGGGCAGGAAACAGCATCCATCTCCTGAGTGGGCCTGGGGCCTCTGAATGCTCCAGAAATGCCAGTGACTGCAGCTGACGTAATTGCAGTGACGCATCCCTTGGATTTCAAGAGTGGATGGCAGGTCCTCGTCTTCAGCCAAGGGTGGCTTGTGTCTGCCTGGAGGAAAGTGTCCCCGTCCCCTGGGACCTGGGAGGCTGGCACTGAAACCCCCACTGTGTTCTGGACCCTACGACTTGGGGTTATTTTTATCATGATAAAATACACAAAACCTACAATATAGAGTGAAGTTTGGTAACTTTACCTCATCACCACTATGTACTTCCAGAGCATTCCATCACCCCAGTGGGAACCTTGTCCCCATGAGCAGCCCCACCCCCTGACTCCTGGCAAAACCCCAGTCTCCGTTCTCCTTGGCCTTGTTTTCAGGGTGAAAGCCTCCTGTGTGCTGGGCCCAGGGACCTCCTGCTTGTGTGCATATGGTGTTTGGAGACCCGCTGTGTGTGCACATATATACACACGTGCGTGTGTGTGTGTGTGTGTGAATCCTGCAGAGGAAAGACCCCTGTGGTCGGCACGGAGACCTTGCACTGGTGTCTGCAGGGCTGNCCTGGTGTGCTGCCATTCATGGGGTCGCAAAGAGTCAGACACGACTGAGCGACTGAACTGAACTGAACTGATTCACTGTAGACAGCCCTTATTTCTGTTTGCTTCTTTGTTGCACCAACCACCCCACAACTTTCCACCAGGTCTCTGGTCTTGTGGGCCACATGTGCGCAATTGTTTGATCTGTTACCCCACCCCCACAGCACCCAATCTGTCACCCACAGCCTGGACACGCATGCACGCTCACTCCCATCTCACTGAGGAGGAGAGAGAGAGAGAGAAGAGGAATACTGAGTGGAAAAATACCAAGATTTGTGCTTGATTATTGGAGATAATTAAGTAGAACCTAAAAATAGTCAGGCCCTTATTTCATATTATGTTCAAAATGATTCAAATTCAAAACTGTTCACAGCTGTGCTGGGGGCTGCTACCACACAGAGTTGATTTCAAGCACTTCAATCAGTGATCAGCAAATGCAGCTTCTCCCTGTTCTTCTAACTTGGAATAGTACCATGACTCAGAGGTGATTGAATGTGAAATACAGGGATCAATAATATCATTATCCTCATGGCATCCATCGTTTACTCTGCCAATACTTTTCAACACAGTGGAGCAGTGTGGCCAACAAGCCTTGTTGGGTGTTTGAGCCTCTCCTTACAGAATTATTGATGATAATAGGTCTTCAAAGCAGCCCCTGGTGGTCCAGGGGTTAAGAATCTGCCTGCCAGTGCAGGGTTTGATCCCTGGTCTGAGAAGGTCCCACATGCCATGGAGCAACTAAGCCTGCATGCCAGTTATGGAAGCCGGTATGCCTAGAGGCCATGTTCCACAAGAAGAGAAGCCACTGCAATGAGGAGGAGCCACTGCAATGGGGAGGAGCCACTGCAATGGGGAGGAGCCACTGAGATGAGGAGGAGCCACTGAGATGAGGAGGAGCCCTTGCACGGACACCAGAGAGTAGCCCCCACTTGCCACAACTAGAGAAAAGCCCACAAAGCAACAAAGACCCAGTGCAGCTAAAAATAAATCAAAATTAAAAAAACTTAAAAACTCAACTCCATATATGTAGCAATTAGGCAGATTGGCAATTTACTACTTAAATGATTAATTTATTGCTAACCCCAAGTGCTGAACAACGTAAAAACATATGCTGAAAAGTAAGACAGACAGAAAAATCGGTGTATTTTTGTAAAGTATTTATGCAGGATATACCCTGCTACTAGAAATATCTTTCAAATGGGAGGAATAAATCTATTATGTGCTGTAAGTAATACCAGCCATCTCATTGCTTTGAGGAGACGGTTATCTGCCAGCGTGGCTGAACAGACAGGTGCAGACAAACCCACTGACCTCTCTCTTCTGGTTTTGTTCATGTTACTATCTTTTTTTTATTGAATGTGACAAAATACTCCACACGTTTGTGACCCAGCTCAAAGGTCGCTCTTTTCATGGAAGCTTCCCTGATTCTTCCAGTGTGCCCTGACGTCATAGACAGTGCAGCTTTTCTACTTGCTCTGTATCCTTTTCTATAAGAGGTCATTCTGTGTGACCTTATCATGCCCACCATGATACACAGAACACAGCTTGCTGAGCCATAACAATTTTTTGGTTTTTCTCTTTCTTAGGTTGAATTCTCTGAGAGGAGGACTGTGCCATTCAATTTTGGGTCAAGCACACCTAGCATAGGACTTCATCACCCAGCAGATAATCATTCTTCCTTTGATTCAACAAGTACCCACCGGCGGTTTACAGTGGGCCCCCTGTGCGCACTGGGTCCAGGCAGCTGGGAAGGAATGTGTAAAGGGAAGCCAGGTGACAGGTACAGAAACAGGTGGACTTAGCAGTGGGAAAATACAGCAGCTGTAATTCAATTAATTGCTTCTCTTTTCTCACTGAAATAGGAAGTGAGACCAGCAGTCTGGAGTGATGGAGGTAGACAATTGGAAGTGTGAGAGAACAGAAGAAGGTAGGAAGCAATCTGTTTTAGAGCAGGAAGGTGAGTTTCAAGGAGAAATCATGCCTGATGACGGACAGCGCTCAGTAACCACTGAGCTCTGGTTAGACATCTCAGGAAAGATGTGCCACTTGCCTGATTCGGCTACGTGGATGTGTTTAACGCAACGCCATCACCAAGGTCTAAAGTGCGTGCATTTGTCTCATATAACAGTCTTTCCAGTTTTCACTCACGAATAGCTTTAACTAGCTTGATGAGTGAATCTCTTAAGTGGAATCAGGCAAAAGGAGCCCAGCTGAATGGGGGTCTGGCAGGTGGGAGTCCCCAGATCCTTGACACCAGTTTCCTGCTAGGCTTGGCCAAGAGGGGACCCTGGCAGGAGCTTGGAAGGTGGGGGGCCAGGTAAGAAGACATTTTTTCTGGCTTCCAGCTCAGATCTGCCTACTCTCATCCTTGGACCTGTCTGGTCTCCAGCTCTTGGCATGCCGAGGGGCACAGCCCCACCGTGGCAGGGGGAGCAGCTGCTGGGACAGGCCCTCAGAAGTAAGAATATTCCTATGAGCCCTGCTCCATCCTTGCCTGGTGTCCTTCCCTGGGCATCTCTGCAGCAGGTAGGCTGGCCCGGCTGGTTACCCAGCACTCGCCAGGCTGGGCCCCTCCACAGAGACTGTGCTCCTCTTTCTCATTCATCTCACCCCAGAGCTGAGAGCTACTTCCTTTAATTAAGAATCTCTGACTCGTTTGAACATCCTCTTTTTGCCCTCTCAGCTTCCTATGTAGATTACCTGATTTAAATCCCTGCTTTTTGACATACCTAATGAGAAATGGAGTATTTCCTGACTTATCAATAAACAAGGATGTCACAGCCATCAGCAATTGCAACCCTCCTTTGTGAACTGGTGAGCCTTAAGGGAACTCAGGAAAGAGAAGAATACCTGTGATCTGACAGCCATCAGACCATAGCCACTCCCTCCAGTGAGCCCCTAGAGAGCTCAGATTGAGGAAGCACAAGATACTGGCCCTGGAGAGCTGAGCTGCATACGAAAGGAATGACTTCAGTGAGCCGAGACTCTTGCATCTTCCCGTACGTAGAAAAGCACTAAATTCTTTAACTTGGGGTATCTGGCTTTCTTTAATTCACAATAATCTTTCGATGTTCAGATTACCTGCCATGGTGGCTCAGGCGGCAAAGCGTCTGCCTGCACTTCGGGAGACCTGGGTTCAATCCCTGGGTCGGGAAGATCCCCTGGAGAAGGAAATGGCAATCCACTCCAGCACTCTTGCCTGGAAAATCCCATGGACCTAACGGCCTGGTAGGCTACAGTCCACGGGGTCACAAAGAGTTGGACACGACTGAGCGACTTCACTTTCACTTTCACTTACTTCTATATAACCTGGCTCCTCTCCTCACCTCCCTGGAGCAGTTCTCTCAGGGTCACTTTTGATGCTGCCTCCTGGGCTTGAAGTCCTAAAAATTCCCACCAATTAAACATAACTCTCAACTTTTAGGTTGTGACTAATTTTTAAGTTGACATTAACGTTTTTTGTCTTCCTGGTTGGGGATGATATTCTAAAGGACACAAAAAAGCAAAACACACACCAGTTAAGGATCAGAGAGAGACAACAGCAAACCCCTGAGTGGTGTGGGGCATTAAAGTATGTGCACAAGCTCTTGGCAGATGTTGTATAGGAAGGGCCAGCGGGCTGGTGCCCACACCAAGATGCAGGAGAGCTGGGCGGCAGGTGCAGACTTCCTGGCCTGCAGCATCCTCAGACTGGACACCAGGAGAGGGGTCCTGATGCTATAAACTTGGAAATGCACTGTCCTGTCTGGTCTGCTCCACTGTTCCTGAAGTTATGAGCATAGATTTCATAGCAACAAATTTAACACTCGCATTTCCTAGGTCCTAATTGAACTAAATGGCTACAAGAACAAGGACCTTAAAATAAACAGCTTCAGAAACCCAGACTTAACTGTTGTTCAGCTCAACTTGAGGAGACAACAGTGCCCGTGGACTGGAGCTCACCTGTTTGGCATGAACACTGCATTAAGGGCATTGGGAAGAACATTCTGCAGAGGGGATGAGGAACAGCCTGCCCAGGGCTGGGGAGGACAGCTTTTGCTACATCGATCTTGTGGTGATGAGCAGCCTTCCAGTGGGATGGTGGACCCTCAGGTTGCAAGGTGAGTGGAGACAGAATTGGTCAGAGACCCATGTGTCAGGTGGTGGTGGGCTGGACGCCCACGACTTGCCTTCCACACAGAGTCTGTGACACAGTGAGATCTGTTCCCTATTGAACAACTGGCTCAAGTAGGGGCTGCATGGCCCCCTCTCTGGGGAAGGGGAACCAAATGCACTCTGGGATTCCTCTAGTTTCATATCATCCCACCTAGAAGGTGGAACAGCTCATTCTGGAAAATACCCAGATAAATTAGGCATTTCTAAATATGTTTTGTTGCATTGCTTATAACATCACATTATGAACTTTTAATAAAAAGTAAAGTTTTAGGACAAATTTTACAGCAGTTCACACACCATCATGCATTCAATAGACATTTAAAAAATGTGTTAATGAACGAATGAGAATAGCAATGGAAAAGTAGACAGATCTGAAGGGAGGGGCACAGTCCCCCCTCGCAGCTGGTACTGTCACCGGAGCTTCCCCTCCCCAGAGGAAATCCACAGGTGGAGCCGGGCACAGAGATGGGGACTGCTGGGCACAGAGATGAGGACCGCCGGGCACAGAGATGGGGACCCAGCGCAAAGGACTCGGGCCTGGGGGCGGATGGGTTCCTTGTCTAACCTGACCTTGGGGAGGCAGCCCGCTGTTCTACCTACTTTACATTGCAGGCAGATTCTTTACTATCTGAGCTACCTGGCAAGCCCTGTAAAGTGGAGCAACTGGAATCCAGGGATTTAGGTCTAGAAAGTCCTCATCAGGATGTGACAAAGGAGGCAGTTGTCACACCCAAGTCGTCTCTCATCCTAGTTGGCTGGGGACAGTGTCTGTTTAAGGGAAACCTCTTAGCTTCTGGGCTTCCCAGCTGGTGCTAGAGGTTAAGAACGCGCTTGCTGATGCAGAAGACATAAGAGATGTGGTTTGTTCCCTGGCTCAGGAAGATCCTTCAGAGAAGAAAATGGCAAGCCACTCCAGTATTCTTGCCTGGAAAATTCCAGGGTTGCAAAAGACTCTGACACAACTTCTTGACTAAACAACAATTTACTCTTTTTTTTTTTTTAAAGCACAACTTTCTGTCCACTTCCCTGCTTAGCAAATAGCTACCATACGAGTGGCTGAGCGGCTCAGTGGGCTTATCTCTCATCTGTGCTCAACAACTTGGTTGATCCTAGTGATCTTTGGATCCAATTGTCTCTTGACCCTCTTGGGAGAGACACAGAACATGTTTACCCTATGTTTCTCTGATTTTCATAGCAAGGCTTGCCTTGGCCAAGGATGAGGTCCCAATCCCAAAGTCTGTAGCAGACCTGATGCAATAGTGAGCTTAGCAGCTAAGCTGGGAACAGCATTATGGAAGAGCCACAACTCCAAGAAACACGTGGTTTAATTCCTATATTAAGGATGAACAATCTGATGAAGCCAATGAATTACCTTTTCTCTATTTGTTTTTTTTTTCTATAAAACTTAACATCAAACTCTCAGATGGAAAAGATGAACTCATATCTTATAACCCACCTTCCCTTCCCTCCTCCATCTCCATCATCTTTAGGGTGAAAAGTTTTCTGTGATTTTTCAAATCTTTCAGGAAACTAGTAGAGATGCCTAGTAAGCTTGGGCCACTGGACAGTGGCATGCAAGCTCCCCTCCACTTGTGCTTGGGGTTTTCTTTTTCAGAGAGTTTTCAGGTGTGTAACTATACCAAAAGGGAGTTGTGAGTTGTTCTGGAGAAGAGCAACCTGACACAGGCTCAGCTTCATATTGCCTCTGCGTTTGTATCCTCATGCACAGACCCCCTCTTGATGCCTGTGCCTGACCCTGTAAGGATCAACACTATGGCCATGCTGTCAAGGAGTTTGCAGGCCATCTCTTTTAGTTTGTGCCCTTTACATTTGAGAAACGGGGACCCAGGGAGGTTAAGTGACTTGCACCAGATATGACAGCAAGGAAGTGAGACAAGCAAAGNGTGCCTGACCCTGTAAGGATCAACACTATGGCCATGCTGTCAAGGAGTTTGCAGGCCATCTCTTTTAGTTTGTGCCCTTTACATTTGAGAAACGGGGACCCAGGGAGGTTAAGTGACTTGCACCAGATATGACAGCAAGGAAGTGAGACAAGCAAAGCCAGAGCCTCCCTCTGCGGCTCATGGTCTTTCATCTCTAGACATGCTCCTCCACAGACAATTCATACGTCTCACGTTCTCCAAGCTTATCTCTTCTGTTTCTGTGCTAACACCCATCTTCTCTTTCTTCCAATTGGCTTTCTGGCCTGTGAGGCTCACACCCCATGGTTCTCTTTGACTCTTTTCTCAGACTTCATGCACTGCAGCTGTTCTTGTGTAGAGCCAGGGTTGGGCCAAGAACTCATAAGTCCACGGGTCAGTGGCTACCAGCACCCTCTCCACTTGTCTTTTCCTGTCATATGTCTCCCACCCTTCCCTGCAGTTACTAGGTTAGTGTGCTCTTTACAATAAAGAGTTATAAGGACATTGTAGGGATTCCCCTGACCAAGTCTCAGCTTAGAGGATGGCCTAGTACACAGGGAAAGTCACAGCCTGGCTCTGCTGAGGTTGAAACAGGATGCACACATTATAGAACGTTATCTGTTTAATATCTATCAGTTATAGGATGGACACATTATCAGGAAACTATTTAGAACACAGCTACGTATCCATCATCCTCCACATGGATTCACCTGTCTACTCACTGGCCTGTCTAATCTTCTTGCTTCTGAAAAGATTGGAGGAGCAGGCCCTAAGAAAAGGCAGGGCAGATCTGTCATTAATCGAGTCATCTTACTGACAAGGTGATCCAACAAGATAGTAAAACACAAAAATATTAATCCGACGGTAATATTTGTCTCATAAAACTTTGTACTACACAAACAATACATTGTTCAATATTGACATTTTCCCATGTGACCTTCTTTTTTAAAATATTAAGGTAATCTTTATCATTTCTTTTTAATCTCTCTCCCTTTGTCTCTTAATGTCAAAAGGAAATGTTAGAGATTACCCTCATATTCAAATATATATATAAATTTACATATATAATGTACATAATATCTAATATACATAAAACATTCAAGAGAGAGAGGACTATAAGTTTTTCTTCAAATGTTTGGAAATTATCACACAAACCAGAAAACTTCGGCTGATTCTATTCTCATATTGACCAAGTGTAAAATAAAATCATAAGGATTTTTTTCCTACTCAGAGGGCAGCTTGAGAGCAAAAAAGAATTGTCTTTCCGTAAATTACCCACGATAAGTGAAGGCGAGGAAGAAAATAAGCCTTGTTCACAAAAGCAGGTGTCAAGCAGCCGATATTAACCAGGAGCACCGTGACCAGCGTCAACAAAGGCTACTGGAACGATCCTTGGGTTGCGACAAAGGAGCCAGACAATCCTTCCCCAGGTGCAGGGAGCAAACTGGAGCCCTTACCTTGCAGGGCCTGCAGGCTGTGCGTCTGCACGATAATGCAGAGCTGCAGCACCAGCTGGGGGGCGCTCTCCAAGAAGGTGGCCAGTAGGTGCAGCATGCTCACGTCCGCGTACTCATACACCATCTTCCAATAGAACCTCCACCGGTCGTTCTCCCCGCTCTGCCGACTTCGAATACCTAGGTATATCGTGTGGAAATACCTAGAAAGGAAACATGGAGGATAAGAGACCAGAGTGATGACTGATCCTGTCTGCTCTTCCGCAAACCACAGTATCTGTGCAAGCACACACAGGAAACAACTGCCTTAGTGGCGTATCAATTAAAAGTGAAAGTGAAAGTCATTCAGTTGTGTCCGACTCTTTGCAACCCCGTGGACTATATAGCCCATGATATTCTTCAGGCCAGAATACTGGATGGGGTAGCCTTTTTCTGCTTATCACTTAAGGCCCCAAGTTAACCCTTAAAGGTTCACTTTGAGGAGTCATTGCAATTTTCATCCTCATTGAAGGCATCCTGATGCTAAGTCGGTTTAATCATGTCCATCTCTTTGCGACCCCATAGACTGTATCCCTCCAGGGTCCTCTGTCCATGGGATTCTCCAGGCAAGAATACTGGAGTGGGTTGCTGTTTCCTCCTCCAGGGGATCTTCCCGATCCAGGGATCAAATCTATGTCTCCTGTGGCACTGGCAAGCAGATNCTGTCCATGGGATTCTCCAGGCAAGAATACTGGAGTGGGTTGCTGTTTCCTCCTCCAGGGGATCTTCCCGATCCAGGGATCAAATCTATGTCTCCTGTGGCACTGGCAAGCAGATTCTTTACCACTAGTGCCACCTGGGAAGCCTGAAAGCATTCCACGGCCCTGCAGTTTTGAAGAGGGAGGTGAAAATGAGGTATAGAAAGGATGTGCTACTTTGAAAATCTACAAATACCCTTTCTGGTCAGTGCCTGTATGTGCTTTACAGTCAAGAGACATGCCTCCAAGGACAGAATGCATGTCAAGTTCCAGAGTATATATACTTGTAAGTTCTCCTGATACCTTTTTTTTCTTTAAGTATAAATTATTTATTTATTTTTTATTTTTGGCTGAGCTGTGTAGCATGCAGGATCTCAGTTACCCAACCAGGGATCAAACTTGCATCTCCTACAGTGGAAGCATGAGGTCTTAATCACTGGACCACCACAGGAGTCCTTTCTGATAACCTTTTAAAAAAATATTTACTACTGAAAATTTCAAACCAATACAAAAGAAGAAAGAAAACCAGTGTATTGAATCCACAATAAAATTACCCCACTGCTTTAAAAATATCCTGAGTAGAATCATCAGTGTGGTAATGGTAAGCATTACGTGTTAATTTTCCAATGTGTTTGGGAAAGTGAGAGAAAGAGAACAAGCTTGACAATCCTCAAAGCCAGCACCACTTCGTTTTGGGTGTGAGAGATGCTGTCTGTGAACAGTCATCACATTTTATTCTGACAAACTTGTATTTGTTCGTTGGTAGCATGAAAAAAGAGCTTACCCTAAACATATACTTTATATATATATGTATTTATACACACATTATTTATACAGATTAACATGAATTTGCAAAATATTTCAGAATTTCAAAATTCAGAACATGCAAAAAGTTCCAAAAATGCCCATGGGAACTACATATGTAAAGACACAAAGATGAGGAAAATGCTCTGAGTTCTGAAAAGCAATGCTTTGGCCTGAAATGTATTTTGCACATTCACATTATGTTTTCTTAGAGTTATCTTCTCTCTTTTCTCCACTATAGAAACTTGCAGTTGTGCTTTAAAACTGCTGAGAAGACCCTCCTTTATGACCCCTGCTCCTGCCTTGTGCAGACCACCAGCACGGAAGCCACCTCACTGTACAAGCTTGACTGCTTCCCTGGTGGCTTCTGTCCTAGCCCCCCAAGGCTGGGGCATGACCCCACATCACTGAAGCTGTACCAGCGAGCCCTGTTTTCTGTTCATTCTGGGATGTACCAACATGTATTACACTGAACGGGGGGGAAGTCTCAAGTTCTATTTCTTTAAAAAAAAATTATCTATTTGGCCGTACTGGGATTTAGTTGAGGCCTGTAGGATCTTTAGTTGTGGCATGGGAACTCTTGGTTGAGACACGTGGGATCTAGTTCCCTGACCAGGGTTGAACCCAGGCCCCCTGCATTTGGCATTTCTTAGCCACTGGACCACCAAGGAGGTCCCTCAAATTCTATTCCTTAACAATTAGTTATTTGCATGAGATGGACCAAGAGCCTCCATCATATCACTTTTTGCTTTCGGTTGGAAGTGCAGAACAGTTGGTATGTAATGGACATTAGCATGCAATCTCAGGAGAGTTTTCCACTTTCTCTAAATCAGCAGTGATGGACATCAGGAGTCTTACACTCACAACTTAGTCATGAGGAAAATGTCAGCCTGGGCCTTTTCTCTAGTTTGTGCTCTGAAAAATGATGACAATAAAGAGGCTTTGTGATCACAACTGGTTCTTGTCCATCTTCTCTATATGTAAGTGGTTTACCACATTTGATTACGTTATTTAATTTTTTCTTTATCTTAATTGGAGAATAATTACAATAGTGTGATGGTTTTATGCGATACATCAACATGAATTGGCCATAGGTATACATGTGTCCCCTCCCTCCTGAATCCCCCTCCTAGTTCCCTTTCCACCCTATCCCTCCCAGTTGTCACAGAGCACTGGCTTTGGGTGTCTTGTGTCATACATCAAACTCGCACTATCTGTTTTACATATGGTAATGTATATGTTTCAATGCTGTTTTCTCAAATCATCCCACCCTTTCCCTCTCCCACTGAATTCAAAAGTCTGTTCTTTGCACCTGTGTCTCCTTTGCTGCCCTGCATATAGGCTCGTCGGTACCATCCTTCTGAATTTCATATATATGTGTTAATATTCTGTGGTGATGGAGAAGACTCTTGAGAGTCCCTTGGACTGCAAGGAGATCCAACCAGTCCATTCTAAAGGAAATCAGCCCTGGATATTCTTTGGAAAGAATGATGCTAAAGCTGAAACTCCAGTACTTTGGCCACCTCATGCAAAAAGAGTTGACTCATTGGAAAAGACTCATGCTGGGAGGGATTGGGGGCAGGAGGAGAAGGGGACGACAGAGGATGAGATGGCTGGATGACATCACCGACTTGATGGACGTGAGTTTGAGTGAACTCCGGGAGATGGTGATGGACAGGGAGGCCTGGTGTGCTGGGATTCATGGGGTCGCAAAGAGTCGGACACGACTGAGTGACTGAACTGAACTGATTCTTTATCAGCTGCCAGAGGGAAGATTGGAAGACAAGAGGCCCAGTGAATGTGAGCAGAAATGTAGACCATGCTCACATCTGTTCCCACCGGTTCTTCATGCCAAGTGCAAGAAAAAATTGCCACAGGTGAGTGGGGGATGAAAACACACATTTGAATTTCAGTGTCACGTTCTTCCCCTCTGCCTCTGCCACGTCCTGTGTGGGCTGTGCTGACACCCACCTCAAGAGAGGATCGTGCAATTCCACATTGCACTGCCGTGGAATGTATGGCCAGAGGTTTGATTTCAGAAAGACCTGGTTTCCTAATAATTTACTCTCTTAGGGTAGGAAATTCTGTACCCATTAACACAGAGCCTCCCACATCTATCTAAAGAGACCCCATAGACTCTCTACTAACAGGTTATAACATCTGCTCTAGAGATGAAACACCAACACAGGAAGCAGAGGAAGATGGGCCATGTTTGTCATTCAGTTCTAACAAATGGGGACAGATGTTGGGTTGGGCAAAGAAGCTGAACTGGTATTCCTTTATATTTTTAAATCAAGTAAACTGCTTAAGGAATTGAGAAATAAATACAAAAGAATAGGCTCATGAGTTCTTATCCACAGAAATTTAGAATGACACAAAGAAGGACTTGTGTTCTGAGAAAAGTCACGGTGTTCCAGAAACAGGAGCAAAACTGTCACGTTAACTCTTCTGTGCAGGTGTTTGGGCTTGTTTGTCTTTTAAATAGCTAGCAGGCCAAGAGCCTTGGAGTTACCTCCTGTGTCAAACACCTTGAGGCTTTACTTGGGCTCCAAAAAGGGAAGATGTTTTAAAACAGAAATATTCTGTAAGGAATTATAATCCCTTTGGTAAGAACTAATGATGCAATGGGCTTCTCTGGTGGCTCAGTGGTAGAGAATCTGCCTGCCAATGCAGGAGCTGTGGGTTCAATCCCTGGGTCAAGAAGATCCCCTGACCCACTCCAGTGTTCTTGCCTGGGAAATCCGTGAACAGGGGAGCATGGTGGGCTACAGTTCATGGGGTCGCAAACTGAGCGACTAAACAACAACAGTGATGCAGTAGACATGAGGCTTCACGTCTGGAACTGAATCCCAGGAAAGTGGAGACAGATGTGTAGATCACTTGGAATAATAATTGGGGCAGAAGAAACTTGCGAAGTGCTGAACTGCACCCTTGGTCAGAGACAAACACAGTGGTGACATTAGCCTACATCGTCTGCCCTTCCACGAAGTGGCCTCAAGGCTGCCTTGGCACCTTCACTCAGCGGATCTGACAGTTGCTTCCACTCTACTCCAGCCAATCTACCAGTGAAGTCTGAGAACTTATGATCCTAGTCAGAGACATAGCAGCATTGCCTTGATCCATGTGACTCCACAAGTTAGCTTTAAAAAAAAAAAAAAATAAAATAAAACTAATTTATTGATTTGGCTGCACTGGGTCTTGGTTGTAGCACAAGGAATCTTTAGTTGTGGCATGCGAACTCGCAGTTGTAGCATATCTGATTTAGTTCCCTGACCAAGAATTGAACCCTGGTCCCCTGCATTGGGAGTGCAGAGTTGAAGTCACTGGACCACCAGGGAAATCCCCATAGGTTAGCTTTTGAATGGTTCTTACAGCAGTCTACTGAGTAGACAGAGTTGAGAAGTTCGTGATTGTACACTACTATCCTGGTGGAATCTAGATCCTTCATACTACTTTACAAACACATGTCTGTACTGGGGCAGAGGAGGATGGCTGACAGCCTGTTCTTGGAAAATGCCCCTTTGCCTACTTGAAGACACAGACTGAGCAGTTTTGTCCTCTTGGTATATGGGCTATCGCAATTTACCTGGGAAGGATTTTCTCCCCTCTGTATCTCAGAGCCACTTAGCTTCTGAGCCAGACTTCTTTATCTGAAGGTGGAGAGAACCATCCTCCTTCATGGCTGGGTGAGCGCTAGACGAAAAGCTGAGTCCTGTGCACATGCCGGGCTCATGATGTACGGGCATGTCGCTGCTCACCAAGGTTACCTGCATCCTGGGCTCATTTGCAATGCCATCTCTTTGATATTTGTCATTCAAGTGGCTTTATGCCTTTAGTCCTTCTCATTTACTTTAAGCAATTTACTCTGACAGGTGTTCCCATCACACTGAACTTAACCTTTGCCTGATTGAGGGCATATGAGGAAGGTCAACACTCTACTGGGAAGTGGAGCAGCTTCTAGATCTCCTGAGTGTCAAAAGGACCCAATGTTGGGTCTAGGTGGGGACTGGAGGGGGCTCACTAAGGTTCTTCTTGGGATTCTGCTTTGCTATGTTAATGAAAAGACAAATGTTTCCCAAGAGGCATAGATGACCAAGGAAGTTAATGTTAATGAAAAGATATTTATACAGGGAGGATTTAGAGAAAGCCATATTTATGGTCAAAATTTTAGCATAATTACCAAAGAGCGACGTTTAAGAAGAAAACAAATTTCCAGTCTTTGTCACTGACGATGAAGTTCATGCAGTGAGCATGAGCGGGTAGTTGGCGTAAACACACGGCTCTCATTCCTGCTAAGAGATGTTTCTGATAAAGCCCACTCAGAAATGTCAGCGTGTCCATCTGTTCCTCTGAGGTGGACACATTTGGAAGACATTTGCCATCTTTGTTGTATGACTAATTTTTCTGATAGGGTCATTCTTACTAATTACTGTCTTAGGGAGGATGCTAGTGGAAGATAGAGTTTTCCTTACGTCATGAAAGGACACCAGGAATTCACCCACCTGGGTTCCCTTACCCTACTGCTCTCCACCCGGGTGCCCTTTCCCAATAAAATCTCTTGCTTTGTCAGCACATGTGTCTCCTTGGACAATTCATTTCCGAGTGTTAGATAAGAGCCCAGTTTCGGGCCCTGAAAGGGGTCTCTCTTCCTGCAACAAATAGCAACTCTGATGGGACTCTTCTTTGCTGAGGCTGACATCCTGACCACTCAGGGTACTCAGGGGCCAGCTTGCCTGCCAATGGACCAGACCCAGCAGCCGCAACTGGGACCCTTTTGTCCCTGGTCTCCTCCTGACGCGGACAACTGGCCAGAGTGCCCCGACCAGTAAGGAACAAGAGACTTCATTGACCTCTCTCCCCTTCCTTCTCTCTTTCCTCTCCTTAACCCTTCCTATCCTTCCCTGTTTTTCTAGTCCCCCGGTCCTGGACGCAGGAATCTGGTTGAAGGGCCCTCAGCCTGAGCTGGGGATTGGAGACTGATCACCTCCTCTTGGCAGAGAACTTGAATTCTGGTTCTGGTCTGGTCTGACTTCTGGTAGGGCTGAGTTCCAGTCCTCCCTTCTCTGGAGGCCCAGGGAAAAGTCCCATAACGCCTGGGCATCTGTAGGTGGCAAGAGACGTCTGTAAGGCCACCCCTTTCACACCCCCTCTCCCGCCTCCTCCCCCTTCTTCTTTCAACCTGGCTTCCTTTCCTCCCTTGAAATCTTTGATATTAGTACTTAGATCTGAAGTTCTGTGTCTCTATAGGAGGTTTTCTGAAAGACTGTATTCTTGTATTTAAGGGCTTCCCTGGTGGAGCCCAGGTTAAAGCGTCTGCCTGCAATGTGGGAGACCTGGGTTGCATCCCTGGGTCGAGAAGATCCCCTGGAGAAGGAAATGGCAACCCACTCCAGTATTCTTGCCTAAAGAATCCCATGGACGGAGAAGCTTGATGGGCTGAAGTCCATGGGTTGCAAACAGTCGGACACGACTGAGTGACTTCACTTTCACTTTCACTAATTAGTGCAAAACAGGACGCAGATGCCCAGTGAGAGGACAGCCAGCATCCTCCAGGGTCTCGGAAACCATGATCGGTTTCAGTCTCAAACTGCAGTTTATCAGACTCCTGATACGCTGCCCACCATGTGCCACTGCCATGCCCTCCCCTGGAGCCTCTGGAGGGACCATGGCCCTGTGACACCTTGATTTCAGCCCAGTGATGCTGACTTTGGACCTCTAGGCTCCAGGACTGTGTGAGAAGAAATTTCTGTGTTAAGTCACTCATTCGTGGTCCCTTGTTCCAGCTGCCCCAAGATACACACACACCAGGGAATCTCAGTCATTTGGGGGACAGTGAATGTCAGGGAGAAGTCACCTCGTTTTTCTCTAGGACAGAAAAGTACCGCCTGCTGAGCAGTCTGGGGAAGCCTCTCCCACCCCCACCCCCCAGCCCAGCGGCCAGGCCAGTCCCCAGGCCACTGTTAGGAAGGGAGACTCTCTTGAGAAGCACAGATCTCATGTGGCATTTATGGGGCATCTCCCGAGACCAGGGCTTCCCTGGTGGCTCAGACAGCAAAGAATCTGCCTGCAGTGCAGGAGACGCAGGTTCGATCCTTGGGTTGGAAAGATCCTCTGGAGAAGGGAACGGCCACCCACTCCAGTATTCTTGCCTGGAGAGTCCTGTGGATAGAGGACCTAGTAGGCTACAGTCCATGAGGTCACAAAGAGTCAGGTACGACTGAATGACGAACTCTTCAGTTTAACTTCTGAGACTCATGTTTGGACTGGGGAGGGCAGCAGGAGAGGAGGCATCTTCCCTGAGAAGCCAGGGACCCCCAAGTGGTGCCTGTGAGGGGATCAGAGGGCTTGTGGGCAGGGGAGAAGGCTTCGGGTCTGCAGCCACGGCAGAGTCCCGGGAGGGGCAGCACATACCTGGCTTGGGGAGGACATTGCTCTGGTGGCCCCACCCTGACTTTCACAGCTGATTTGCTCCATCCAGGAATATTGTGCTGCATCTGGTTATTGGGTTCGCTAACTCCTTTTAATCCAGAATGGCTCCCACCAGGTGTGCCTGCCCAGGTCCCCACCCTAATCCCCATGCCCATGAGGATGGTGAGATGTCTCCTTATTTGGAAGTAGGATCTTGACAGATAATTACAAGAGCCATTAGGGTCATTAGGGTGGGCCCTAATCCAACATGATTAGTGTCTTTTTTAGTGTTTATTTTTGCTTATTTGGCTGAGCTGGCCTTAGTCGTGGCACACAGGATCTTCTGTTTTCTTGCAGCATGTGGGATATTTAGTTGCAGCATATGGGGCCTAGTTCCCTGACCGGGTATTGAACCCAGGGCCCCTGCATTGGGAGTTCAGAGTCTTAGCCACTGGACCACCAGAGAAGGTCCAACTGATGTCCTTTTTAAGAAGGGAAATTTGGGGACAGACCTGGAAAGATCCTCCCTCATGGCCCCAGAAGAAGCAGGCCCTGCTAACAACTTGATCTCGGCCTCCAGAACTGGGAGAGAACGAATTTCTGTTGTTCACGCCATCCAGACTGTGCCACACAGCCCTAGGAAGCTCATGCTATAGTTCAGTCACTCACTGGCTCTTTGTGATGCCATGGACTGCAGCACACCAGGCTTCCCTGTCCTTCACTATCTCCCAGAGTTTGCTCAAATTCACGTCCATTGAGTTGGTGATGCCAGCCAACCATCTCATCCTCTGTCGCCCCCTTCTCTCCTTTTCCTTCAATCTTTCCCAGCATCAGGGTCTTTTCCAATGAGTCAGCTCTTTGCATCAGGTGGCCAGAGTATTGGAGCTTCACCATTAGTCCTTCCAATGAATATTCAGGGTTGATTTCCTTTAGGATTGACTGGTTTGATCCCCTTGCTGTCCAAGGACTCTCAAGAGTCTTCTCCAGCACCACAATTTGCAAGCATCGATTCTTTGGCCCTCACCTTTCTGTATGGTCCAACTCACACATCCATACATGACTTCTGGAAAAACCGTAGCTTTCACTACACAGACCTTTGTCAGGAAAGCGATGTCTCTGCTTTTTAACACGCTGTCTAGGTTTGTCATAGCTTTCCTTCCAACAGGCACGCGTCTTTTAATTTCATGGCTGCAGTCACTGTCCATAGTGATTTTGGAGCCCCCCCAAAATAAAATCTCTCACTGCTTTTACTTTCACTCCATCAGTTTGCCATGAAGTGATGGGACTGGATGCCATGATCTTAGTTTTTTGAATGCTGAGTTTTAAGCCAGCCTTTCACTCTCCTTTTTCACCCTCATCAAGAAGCTCTTTAGTTCCTCTTCACTTTCTGCCATTATAGTGGTATCATCTGCATATCTGAGGTTGTTGATAGTTCTCCTAGAAGCTCATACCCGAGGCAATTTTGCATTATAAGTAAGGTCTTTCATCAGTTGGCTGAGGTAATGAACAGGAGGATGGGCCCTTTCTAAGCACAGTGGGCCTTTGAAAGCAGGGTGTTTTCTCTGCCCAGAAGTGGAAGAAAAGATTTGAGGCATAGGGGTATCTGAGCCACGATTGCCAGCTTTAAAGATGGAGGGGCCACGGGATGCGGGCAGCCTTTAGGAGCTGAGCCACCAGCAGACAGCAGGAAAAGGGAAACTCAGGCCCTCAACCACCAGGAAATTAATCCCACCAACTGGATGAGCGTGGAGGTGGATTTCGCCCAGGGCTCCAGGCGGAAGTCCAGCCTTGCTGATGCTGGTTTCAGGCACGTGGAACCCTAAGCAGGACACCAAGCTAAGCCGTGCCCAGTCTTCTAACGGACGGTGAGAGATGACCGAAGCTGCGAAGCCGGTGGTGATCTGTCGCACAGCACAAGTGGCTGATACCCCGGGCCTCTCGTCCTGCAGAAGGTTCTGCCATCTGTGCGTCTGGCTGCCTCTCCTAGTATTTCTCATAAACCGGATGTTGGTTCTGAAGGCCTGGTGGGTGGAACGCGGATGTTTCAGGCAAAAGGTTTTAAGTGCCACCGTGGTCCCCGCGTGGCCCCGTGTCCTGGCTGTCCCTCCGTTAGAGATGGCCGGATGGACACTGGCCAGGGCTGACAGCCCAGCCCTTGCACTGCGCAATTAGGCACAGTGACCTGTCAGCATGTGGCCAGGCGTTCTCCCTCTACGTTGCAGCTGAGGTGGGTGCAGCCCCCTGGGACAGCCTCCCTGAGCCCCACGTTCTGTGGAGGCTTAGCCAAGCTCCTTTCCTGTTCTGCTCTGCCCTCCTTGAGTATAAGCCACATGCTTCTAACTGGTGGTTTTCCTGCATCAATGGGAGCCGGTTGTAAGCCCTGATTCCTGCTGAAAAAGCAGGAAAACACGCTCAATCCTTTCCCTTTAATTACTAGTTTTCAAAGTGTATTATAGCAGCTTCACAGGATGACAACTGAGGATGTTTTTTCTGGATTCTTCTTTCCGGGTGTGACATTTGAGTTTCTTAAGTGACAAGAGGGGCTTTGCAAATATGCTGAAGTTAAGGATCTTAAAAAAGTACTTACCTTAGAAGAAAGAGATTAACATTTTAAAATTATCACTTCTTTGTTGCATTTACTTTCGGCTGTCTGGGGTCTTGGTTGCTGCACACGGGCTTTCCTGAGGTGCAGCGGGCGGGGGCTACTCTTCACTGCGCTGGCCTTTCTTGCCGCAGAGCACAGGCTCAGCAGTCGGCAGTGCACAGGCTTCGTTGCTCCACGGCGTGCGGAACCTCCCCGGACCAGGGATTGAAACCGTGTCCCCTGCATTGGCAGGTGGAGTCCCAACCCGTGGACTCCGAGCCCATGGAAGCCTGAAGTTAAGAATCTTGAGATGAGGCGGTAATCCTGGGTCACCTGGGGAACCCTGTGGGGTCCCAGGGCTTTTCAGAAGAGGGAGGTGGAAGGCCAGAGTCAGAGAGGGAGACGGAAGGATGAGGCAGAGGCCAGAGCCACGTGAGGACAGGGCCCCAGACAGGGGACGCTGGAACCTCTAGAAGCTGGAAGAGACACAGAAGCATCTCCCCAAAGTCTCCAAAGGGAACTGGCCTGCCCGCGTGTAGACTTCAGGACCCAGAATTCCAGAACTGTTGAAGACGACAAGTTTCAAGCCCCTGTATTTGTAGTGCTTGTTACAGAAGCAAGAGGAGACCCGCACGCTGTGCGCTCACCCTCCTCCTGTTTCGGTTTGGTTCTGGGTTTCTGGCTGTGAGGTGTGTGGGACCCTAGCTCCTCAACCAGGGGTGGAACCCACACCCTCGGCGCTGGGAAGCGGAATCTTCGCCTCTGGACTGTCAGAGGAGTCCCGTCTTCGGCCCGTCTAATGCTCAGTTCTCCCTTCTTGGGCTAGCAGGAGCCAGTTCAACTGGACTTTGTACTTCTTTTTTTCACAATTAAAAAAAAAAATTGGTTAAACACATATGCTTCACAACAAGAGAAGCCATCGCAACGAGAAGCCTGTGCACTCCAACTAGAGAGTGCAGAGAAAGCCTGTGCACATCGGCAAAGACCCAGCAAGCCAAAAATAAACAGAAAATACACATGATATAAAATTCACCACCTTAATCATCTCTGAGTGCACAGTCCTGTGATAGGATAGTCTTTTTAAATTTTTTGAATCAGAGTATAGTTGATTTAGGGATCCCCTGGTGGCTCGGTGGTGAAGAATCCACCTGCCAACAGAGAAGACACGGGCTCAGTCCCTGGGTGGGGAAGAGCCCCCAGAGGACGGAATGGCAGCCCACTCCAGTATTCTTGCTGGGAGAATCCCGTGGACAGAGGAGCCTGGCGGGCT
>SJYS01019367.1:144942-155172 GCA_006410695.1 Philantomba maxwellii
GCCCAGCGGCCAGGCCAGTCCCCAGGCCACTGTTAGGAAGGGAGACTCTCTTGAGAAGCACAGATCTCATGTGGCATTTATGGGGCATCTCCCGAGACCAGGGCTTCCCTGGTGGCTCAGACAGCAAAGAATCTGCCTGCAGTGCAGGAGACGCAGGTTCGATCCTTGGGTTGGAAAGATCCTCTGGAGAAGGGAACGGCCACCCACTCCAGTATTCTTGCCTGGAGAGTCCTGTGGATAGAGGACCTAGTAGGCTACAGTCCATGAGGTCACAAAGAGTCAGGTACGACTGAATGACGAACTCTTCAGTTTAACTTCTGAGACTCATGTTTGGACTGGGGAGGGCAGCAGGAGAGGAGGCATCTTCCCTGAGAAGCCAGGGACCCCCAAGTGGTGCCTGTGAGGGGATCAGAGGGCTTGTGGGCAGGGGAGAAGGCTTCGGGTCTGCAGCCACGGCAGAGTCCCGGGAGGGGCAGCACATACCTGGCTTGGGGAGGACATTGCTCTGGTGGCCCCACCCTGACTTTCACAGCTGATTTGCTCCATCCAGGAATATTGTGCTGCATCTGGTTATTGGGTTCGCTAACTCCTTTTAATCCAGAATGGCTCCCACCAGGTGTGCCTGCCCAGGTCCCCACCCTAATCCCCATGCCCATGAGGATGGTGAGATGTCTCCTTATTTGGAAGTAGGATCTTGACAGATAATTACAAGAGCCATTAGGGTCATTAGGGTGGGCCCTAATCCAACATGATTAGTGTCTTTTTTAGTGTTTATTTTTGCTTATTTGGCTGAGCTGGCCTTAGTCGTGGCACACAGGATCTTCTGTTTTCTTGCAGCATGTGGGATATTTAGTTGCAGCATATGGGGCCTAGTTCCCTGACCGGGTATTGAACCCAGGGCCCCTGCATTGGGAGTTCAGAGTCTTAGCCACTGGACCACCAGAGAAGGTCCAACTGATGTCCTTTTTAAGAAGGGAAATTTGGGGACAGACCTGGAAAGATCCTCCCTCATGGCCCCAGAAGAAGCAGGCCCTGCTAACAACTTGATCTCGGCCTCCAGAACTGGGAGAGAACGAATTTCTGTTGTTCACGCCATCCAGACTGTGCCACACAGCCCTAGGAAGCTCATGCTATAGTTCAGTCACTCACTGGCTCTTTGTGATGCCATGGACTGCAGCACACCAGGCTTCCCTGTCCTTCACTATCTCCCAGAGTTTGCTCAAATTCACGTCCATTGAGTTGGTGATGCCAGCCAACCATCTCATCCTCTGTCGCCCCCTTCTCTCCTTTTCCTTCAATCTTTCCCAGCATCAGGGTCTTTTCCAATGAGTCAGCTCTTTGCATCAGGTGGCCAGAGTATTGGAGCTTCACCATTAGTCCTTCCAATGAATATTCAGGGTTGATTTCCTTTAGGATTGACTGGTTTGATCCCCTTGCTGTCCAAGGACTCTCAAGAGTCTTCTCCAGCACCACAATTTGCAAGCATCGATTCTTTGGCCCTCACCTTTCTGTATGGTCCAACTCACACATCCATACATGACTTCTGGAAAAACCGTAGCTTTCACTACACAGACCTTTGTCAGGAAAGCGATGTCTCTGCTTTTTAACACGCTGTCTAGGTTTGTCATAGCTTTCCTTCCAACAGGCACGCGTCTTTTAATTTCATGGCTGCAGTCACTGTCCATAGTGATTTTGGAGCCCCCCCAAAATAAAATCTCTCACTGCTTTTACTTTCACTCCATCAGTTTGCCATGAAGTGATGGGACTGGATGCCATGATCTTAGTTTTTTGAATGCTGAGTTTTAAGCCAGCCTTTCACTCTCCTTTTTCACCCTCATCAAGAAGCTCTTTAGTTCCTCTTCACTTTCTGCCATTATAGTGGTATCATCTGCATATCTGAGGTTGTTGATAGTTCTCCTAGAAGCTCATACCCGAGGCAATTTTGCATTATAAGTAAGGTCTTTCATCAGTTGGCTGAGGTAATGAACAGGAGGATGGGCCCTTTCTAAGCACAGTGGGCCTTTGAAAGCAGGGTGTTTTCTCTGCCCAGAAGTGGAAGAAAAGATTTGAGGCATAGGGGTATCTGAGCCACGATTGCCAGCTTTAAAGATGGAGGGGCCACGGGATGCGGGCAGCCTTTAGGAGCTGAGCCACCAGCAGACAGCAGGAAAAGGGAAACTCAGGCCCTCAACCACCAGGAAATTAATCCCACCAACTGGATGAGCGTGGAGGTGGATTTCGCCCAGGGCTCCAGGCGGAAGTCCAGCCTTGCTGATGCTGGTTTCAGGCACGTGGAACCCTAAGCAGGACACCAAGCTAAGCCGTGCCCAGTCTTCTAACGGACGGTGAGAGATGACCGAAGCTGCGAAGCCGGTGGTGATCTGTCGCACAGCACAAGTGGCTGATACCCCGGGCCTCTCGTCCTGCAGAAGGTTCTGCCATCTGTGCGTCTGGCTGCCTCTCCTAGTATTTCTCATAAACCGGATGTTGGTTCTGAAGGCCTGGTGGGTGGAACGCGGATGTTTCAGGCAAAAGGTTTTAAGTGCCACCGTGGTCCCCGCGTGGCCCCGTGTCCTGGCTGTCCCTCCGTTAGAGATGGCCGGATGGACACTGGCCAGGGCTGACAGCCCAGCCCTTGCACTGCGCAATTAGGCACAGTGACCTGTCAGCATGTGGCCAGGCGTTCTCCCTCTACGTTGCAGCTGAGGTGGGTGCAGCCCCCTGGGACAGCCTCCCTGAGCCCCACGTTCTGTGGAGGCTTAGCCAAGCTCCTTTCCTGTTCTGCTCTGCCCTCCTTGAGTATAAGCCACATGCTTCTAACTGGTGGTTTTCCTGCATCAATGGGAGCCGGTTGTAAGCCCTGATTCCTGCTGAAAAAGCAGGAAAACACGCTCAATCCTTTCCCTTTAATTACTAGTTTTCAAAGTGTATTATAGCAGCTTCACAGGATGACAACTGAGGATGTTTTTTCTGGATTCTTCTTTCCGGGTGTGACATTTGAGTTTCTTAAGTGACAAGAGGGGCTTTGCAAATATGCTGAAGTTAAGGATCTTAAAAAAGTACTTACCTTAGAAGAAAGAGATTAACATTTTAAAATTATCACTTCTTTGTTGCATTTACTTTCGGCTGTCTGGGGTCTTGGTTGCTGCACACGGGCTTTCCTGAGGTGCAGCGGGCGGGGGCTACTCTTCACTGCGCTGGCCTTTCTTGCCGCAGAGCACAGGCTCAGCAGTCGGCAGTGCACAGGCTTCGTTGCTCCACGGCGTGCGGAACCTCCCCGGACCAGGGATTGAAACCGTGTCCCCTGCATTGGCAGGTGGAGTCCCAACCCGTGGACTCCGAGCCCATGGAAGCCTGAAGTTAAGAATCTTGAGATGAGGCGGTAATCCTGGGTCACCTGGGGAACCCTGTGGGGTCCCAGGGCTTTTCAGAAGAGGGAGGTGGAAGGCCAGAGTCAGAGAGGGAGACGGAAGGATGAGGCAGAGGCCAGAGCCACGTGAGGACAGGGCCCCAGACAGGGGACGCTGGAACCTCTAGAAGCTGGAAGAGACACAGAAGCATCTCCCCAAAGTCTCCAAAGGGAACTGGCCTGCCCGCGTGTAGACTTCAGGACCCAGAATTCCAGAACTGTTGAAGACGACAAGTTTCAAGCCCCTGTATTTGTAGTGCTTGTTACAGAAGCAAGAGGAGACCCGCACGCTGTGCGCTCACCCTCCTCCTGTTTCGGTTTGGTTCTGGGTTTCTGGCTGTGAGGTGTGTGGGACCCTAGCTCCTCAACCAGGGGTGGAACCCACACCCTCGGCGCTGGGAAGCGGAATCTTCGCCTCTGGACTGTCAGAGGAGTCCCGTCTTCGGCCCGTCTAATGCTCAGTTCTCCCTTCTTGGGCTAGCAGGAGCCAGTTCAACTGGACTTTGTACTTCTTTTTTTCACAATTAAAAAAAAAAATTGGTTAAACACATATGCTTCACAACAAGAGAAGCCATCGCAACGAGAAGCCTGTGCACTCCAACTAGAGAGTGCAGAGAAAGCCTGTGCACATCGGCAAAGACCCAGCAAGCCAAAAATAAACAGAAAATACACATGATATAAAATTCACCACCTTAATCATCTCTGAGTGCACAGTCCTGTGATAGGATAGTCTTTTTAAATTTTTTGAATCAGAGTATAGTTGATTTAGGGATCCCCTGGTGGCTCGGTGGTGAAGAATCCACCTGCCAACAGAGAAGACACGGGCTCAGTCCCTGGGTGGGGAAGAGCCCCCAGAGGACGGAATGGCAGCCCACTCCAGTATTCTTGCTGGGAGAATCCCGTGGACAGAGGAGCCTGGCGGGCTGCAGTCCGTGGGGTCATGGACACGACCGATCCTGCACAGACGGGTGCACGTGCGTTTCCAACTGTTATCTCGTCTTCTTGCAGAGAGCCCTGGACCGCTGTGCAGTGTCCCTTCTTTGGCTCTCATTCCAGTCTTTGTTTTTAAACACACTAAGCATATTCTTAATGGGCAGCTGACACCACCATCCACGCTTTCACCTTCCCCAGTTGAAACGCATCCCCATTAAACTCTCTCCTCACCCCCTCCGCCAGCCCCTGGAGCCGGCGTGCTCTTCCCTTCCGCTGATTTGCTTTGTCTCTCTTATCGCCTGAAGAATTCTTTCTTCCTCCTTTAAGCCCCATAGACTGGTGGGATGAGGGCGGGGTGCGGCGCATCTGTGCCTCACTGTCCTGGACTCCGTGTGCCGTCCTTTCATCATTCTGCTTCTCAGTATTTCCTAAATTTGTTTTAAATACTCACTGGGGCATGGGCAGTTCTTCGGGTGTGCCTCTCCCACAGCTCTCAGCTCCTGGACACTGCTCCGCGTCTGCCTCTGTGCCAGCAGGGCCACCCCTCTCTCGGTAAGGCCATGGTCAGTCATTTCCCTTCTGACTTGGGTTCACCAGGTGGTGCCAGTGCAGGAGACGTTAAGAGACTCGGGTTCCATCCCTGGGTCGGGAAGATCCCCTGGAGAAGGAAATGGCAACCCACTCCAGTATTCTTGCCTGGAGAATCCCACAGACAGAGGACCCTGGCAGACTGCCGTCTGTGGGTGGCAAAGAGTCGGACACGACCAAANAGATCCCCTGGAGAAGGAAATGGCAACCCACTCCAGTATTCTTGCCTGGAGAATCCCACAGACAGAGGACCCTGGCAGACTGCCGTCTGTGGGTGGCAAAGAGTCGGACACGACCAAAGCGACTTAGCACGCCCCGGGGATCGTTATATGGGGTGAGGGTAGGCGTGTGTGCAGGATGTGCCGGAGGGGATGGTTCAGATGGCCCCCCACCCCTTGTTGGTGGTGTTGAGTACAGAGGCGTTGCTCCCGACACGCTGGTTTTGCTCTCGGTTCTTCAGATGTGGCCGTTGGGTTTTTGGTCTTTCTTCATCTTTGTCCGTAATTTGCCCCTCCTGAGCACGCACGTGGTTGTTTTAGTCTCGTTTAGTGTCTTTGTAATTTGTTGCTGAAGGAGAGGTGTGTCCAGGTGAAGGCACCGCAGCAAAGGGTCCCAGGTCCCAGCCTGGCTCACGTGGACACACCGGCAGAGAGGCCTCAGCGGGGCCCCGGAGAGGGTGCTGCCCGTGCCCGCGACCCTCCTGGCCCTGCTTTACAGGCGCTGCGGTGTCTCGCTCACCAGCAGGCCGGAGGTGCTTCAAGCCCCCACTCTGCAGCCACTCCCATGTCACCCCCTCCACAGGAGGGGCAAGGAGTGGCTGACACCAGTTTTTCCCCCTCCCGCCTCCTGTGTTGGCGGGGGAGGTTCGGGACAGGGGACGGGACAGGACATGGAAGGTGGTCCCGGAAGCGCACATGTAAGTGTTGCTGAGACCACCCAATGGCTTCATCCGGACTGACTGAGGGGAGGCCAGGCCAGGAGCTGGGTGTACTGAGGCCCACCTCCCTCTCACAGACCTTCTGTCCGCGCAGGGCCATGGTGGTTTGCTGCCCCACAAGAGGGGTGAAGCAGTAGAGGCCGGCCAGCTGGCCAAGTTGGAGCCTCCGGTCTGACATCAGGGCTTGGACCAGAGGGGAGGGCCTGGAGCCCCCTGGGGGCAACCTGCACAGCTGTCCTCTGAGCACCCTGCACCCAGCTGGGCTCCAGGGCAGACGGCCCACAGCCTGGGTCCTCCCAGCACCAACACCTGGGCGAGTCACCTCAACCCCCTGCCCCCCAGTCCCGGGCCTCCCTGGTCTGCAAAATGGAAGGAATTGGGCAGAAAAGCCACATAATGTGGCAACAGGGAGCAGAGGCTCCGTCAGCTGGGAGGCCTCTCCCTGCCTTCCTGTCTGGTCTCCCGCGGAAGCCACTTCCTCCCTCAGCGCCTCGGTTTCCCCCCTTTGCAAACGGACAGAAATCTGCACACTTCCTCAAGCCATCTATTCCGTGAGATGGTCCTAGCAGACCGGGCAGGGAAGGGGTCGGGCGCAGACCGGGCCCCCGGACTGTTAGCTGCCTCCTCCGCTTCCGGGATCCCATGTCCCGTGCCGAATGGAGCCTCGAGGGCGGACACAGGTAAAGGAGGGCCTCGTGGACTCCCTGGACGCTTTGCGGGAGGAGGTGGGGGACAGGGGCGGCCCCTGAGTGCCTGCGGGAGGGAAGACAGACAGCAGCGTCCCCCACCCCGACCGTGGGGCTGGGTGAGCCCACCCGACCTGGGCGGCGGGGGTGGAAGCGGGGAGGTGCGCGTGGCTCCGGGTCCCCAGGACCCACAGGCCGCCTGGGGTCCCTGCCTCCAGCAGCCCCCGCCTGCGGAGATGACCGGCCGAGAGCCACCAGCGGCCGCCGCAATACTATTCCTCCCCTCCCCCCCGCGCCGTGCGGGCCAGCGTGACTATTACTACTCCTTCCGTGTAAAGGCAGACCCCTCGCAGCCCGGGGCGCCGAGACCCCCCGCTCCCACGTGAGGCGCCCTCTGCGCTCCGGTGATGGGGAGGGGGTCGAGCCTGGGCACCGCCGATCGCGGCGGGAGGGAGCCCGACCGCCCCCCAGCATCCCAGCCCCCCCTCGGCCGTTCCACTGCCGCGGCGGCGCGGGGAGCGCGGGGCGGCGCGCGGAGATGGTAGCGCCCGCTCCGCCCCCGCCTCCCGCCTCCCGCCGCCGCCGCCGTGCGCTCCGGCAGGATGGCGCGGGCCAAGCTGCCGCGCTCGCCGTCCGAGGGCAAGGCGGGCCCGGGGGGCACCCCGGCCGGCGCCTCGGCCCCTGAGGAGCCGCACGGGCTCAGCCCGCTGCTGCCGGCCCGCGGCGGGGGCTCCGTGGGCAGCGACGTGGGCCAGAGGTAGGGCCGGGGGCGCGGGGCGCCGCCGGGAGGGGCTTTGCTCTCTGCGCTAGCATCCTGCACGGGCTCCGCTCCGCTGCACCTGGCGCGTTGCTTGCAGCCCCGGGGAGGGGAGGGACGGCCGGGTCTCCCCTGAGGACCCCCTCCCAAGCGCCCCGCCCGCTGTGTCTCCCGTCTGCCTGTGGGACCCCTGCTCCCTCCTGCTCTGAGAGGCTGAGCACAGTGGGCCTGCAGGTGAAATCGAAGGAGAGAAAGGAGGTGGGGACCTGCTGACCCTTGCCCAAGCCCCGTCCCGCTGGAGGCTACACTCATGTTGGTCCCCAGCAGCCCCTTGGGGTGAGACAGGGCCAGCGTCTGTGTCCCGCTCCAGAGGTAAGCAGTGAGAGGCCCAGGGCAGCCGCAGAGCCGATGGGAGCTGGGGCGCAGGCTGGGGGCGCAGGCTCCCTGGGGCTGGTGCCTGGAGCTCATGGCAGTAAAGGTGCAGGAGGCTGGTTCTCCTGGCCCTGCAGGGTCCTGCCGACCCTCTCCAGCCCCTCCTTGAGCATGGGCACAGCACGACACCCCCATTTCACTGATGAGGACACTGAGGCTCAACCTGCAGCACTAACTCAGCCAGCATCTTTCCTGTGCCAGGAGCCCTTCTAGATGCTGCGGGGGAAACAGATGAATCAGACCCCCCTAATGTGGGCACACGTCGTGGGCACAAAACCCTGTGTGGGCTGGGCTGGGACAAGGAGAGGGGAGGCTTCCTGGGGCGCTGGCCCTGCAAGCGGAGNCTTCTAGATGCTGCGGGGGAAACAGATGAATCAGACCCCCCTAATGTGGGCACACGTCGTGGGCACAAAACCCTGTGTGGGCTGGGCTGGGACAAGGAGAGGGGAGGCTTCCTGGGGCGCTGGCCCTGCAAGCGGAGCACCAGGAGACGGGCAGGGGCTTCCGAGCAGAGGAGACAGCCCAGGCCAAAGCCTGGGGTGCTGGGGTGTGGTGCCATGTGAGGGTTGGGGTGAGGCGTTGGCAGAGACTCCGCCTGGCAGATGGCAGACCACGGGTGCCTGGGGATCCTCCCCCCTCCACTGACCACAGGCCCTCTGAGACCCTCGGCACTCTCGCACCCCATCTCCTGCTCCTTGACACGCCCCTGGGGGCAGCTGCCCCGCAGGCATTCCCATTCGCCAGAGGAGACTGCTGAGGCAGGAGACTAAGTGCTCTCACGGGCACTCCTGGTGGACTCACCCAGCTAATGGGCAGCCCCCGGGCAGGAGGGAGGCGAGTGCTGGCCGAGGCCCTGGAGACCAGATTCCTCCCTTCTCCGTTCCCTTCCTGGAGGCTGTAGGAAGCAGTGAGTCCAGAGGCTCTGGTTACCGGCAGCCTGGCCCCTGCAAATGATTGGCTTCCCGCTGTCCCTGTTCCTGCAGGGACACAGGGATGGCAGGTCCTGTCCAAGCTGCATCTGAACCCGCAGTGCAGCACGGGAGCGGCGCTGGCAGGGACACCTCCTCCAGGAAGCCCTCCCCCCACTCCCACCCCTGCCGCCCCCAGTCCTTCATGTGAGCAGCCTGGCTGGGTCCCCAAGCTACCCCTGAGGGGCAGGATCCTCAGAGCAACTGCACAGCCAGCCCAGCAGCACTGGGGGCTGGTGCCTGCAGCTCGTCTCCGGAAGCATTAGGTGCGCGCTGTGGAGTTTGCTACAGACGGGAGCAGTGGGGAGCCATGGCAGGTTCCGGAGCAGACAGAACTTGCAGGGTTTCAATTCTGGAAAGACCAGAGCAGGCAGGTGGGTGCCCTCTGCTGGAGGAGCCCGTGGCTGTAGCTCCTGCCCCAACCTGCGTGCAGTGTCTGGAGCCAGCCAGGCCTCGGCCCTCCCCAGGGAGGCCCAGAGCCTCCCGGAGGCCTCACCACTGCTGGGGAGGTAGCAGGCAGAGGCAGGGGTCTCCACTGCCCCCCAGGGGACTGAGCCACAGGGAGGGGCCAGCTCCCAACGCCCTGCCCAGATCGCCCCCCACCGCCTGCCCCTGCCACCCTTCTCCTGGACGCCGTGGAGGGGGGAACACAGGCAAGGGGAGGAGTGGGCAGCAGAGGCCAGGATGAGCTCTGAGCTCCCACTGGAGGCTGCTCGCAGAGGTCAAGGGAGCCCCAGGGCAGAAAGAGGGCAAGAGGGTCCAGGGAGGGGAAGGCAGGGGAGGCACAGGAGGGCGTGGGCAAGGAGTGAGGGGCCGCCAGCAGGGGAGGCCTGTGAGCCGGACCTTGGGGCTGTCTGCGCCTCCTCCAGGGCAGCTCCCGGGGCAGGGCTCGCCAACCCAGGACCCTTACCAGGAGGGGCAGCCAAGGAAGGCGCCCGCTCAGAGCTGGGCTCAAGAAAGGGCTGGAGACAAAGGCGAAGCTCTAGCCCAGGGCTCTTCAGGAAGGGCAGGGAGGAGGGGTGGGGTCTTGGGGCATGGGGTGGAGTCAGGCAGAGCCCTCGCAGGTGGTGCAGGGGCTGGGCGGGATCAGAGGGGTGGCAGCTGCAGTGAGTGGCTGCTGAGGGCAACCATACACCTGCCTCCCCCACCCCGAACTCAGGATGGCCCCTCTGAGCCTGGCTCCCACCTAGGACAGGCCTGGGGGCTCCTGGCCCACCTCTGCATGCGGGGCCCCGGGGGCTTCTGGACGGTGGGGGCCGCGGCAGGCAGGGAGAGTGAGCGCTGCAGGAAGCAGCGGCTTGGCCAGCCCAGGACCAGCTGTGCGCTTCGCTCTGGGGGCTGGGCCCGCCTGCCCCTGTGCTCTGAGCTTGGTGCCACCCCGCTCTCCTGCTGTTCCTCCCGGATCCCTTGCTTGTGGCCGGCCTCCCGCTGGCCTGCCCAAGTCTCCCTCCCTCGCCCCGCCGGATTTTTCCCAGGAGTCCTCACCTGGGGGCCCCCTCCTCCCCTGCAGAGCCACATCC
>SJYS01019367.1:226165-274422 GCA_006410695.1 Philantomba maxwellii
CTAGGCTCCATCTCTGGGGGACTCTGCCCCACACCCCACCCCGGGCCTGGCTATATTTTTCTGGGCACCCACTCCCCTATCCCGCCACCTGCTGCTCACCTTCTGGGTCAGAGGCCTTCAAGCCCCTCCAAGTGGGACCAAGTGGCTTCGGGCTTTGCCCAGAGCCGCCCAAGGGTTTCTCTTGTCTGGCTATATGCCGGGCACAAGGAGATCGCCAGCCAGGAGAGCCGCCCAGCCTCTCCCGGCCACGCCCCTGCCGCACGGTGTACTTGTCCACTCTGTGCCCTTTCCCCAGGCGGGTGCTGTCACCCCGTCCTGGGTGGCGTGCTGGTTGCTCAGGCTCCCAGTGGGGGTCCCGTTTCACGGCCCCATGTCACACCCTGGCAGGTAGACACTCCAGCCCAGCTGAGCCCCAGAGCAGGCCCCTGCCCCTCGGGGCTTCCCTGGGCCTCCTCGCCCCCCGCGCGCCCCTACCAGAGCTTGGCAGACAAAGAGCCGGCTTCTCGTCTGGGTGCACCTCCCGCCCCCGCTCTGCCAGCCGCCTCCTCCACGCTGCTTGCTGACCTCAGTCTCTCTCTCTGTGTCTGTCTGTCCCTCTTCCTGTGTGTTCCGTAGAGGATGTAGCAAATTTAACAGCCAGTGATGTCATGAATCGGGTAAACCTGGGATATTTGCAAGGTAATTCTGCTCTGGGGCCGGAGTCTGGCATAGGGGGCGTGCCAACCCTTCCTGACGGTCCACCCGGTGGCCGCCCGCCCCGGCCAGGCAGGCAGACAGGGCGAGACACGAGAGAGGGTCCCTGCAGAGATGGTCTCCTTGCGCCCACGAGCTCCCAGGCTGCCCCACTGCAGGGACCCTAACTTTCTCCCCACCGACTGCTGACTTCAGCACGGCCCCCTGCACCCCAGCCCTTCTGCCCACTTTGTTGTCTGAGATAAGCCCTGCTCTGGACACGCAGGCAGCCACCGGCCAGCCCCTGGGAGCCCACCCAGCTCTTGAGAAGCACTGGCATGGAGCACCCCAGGCCAGGGTACCCGTGCCCCCAGCGTGGTGGAGCACAGTGAGACCTGAGCTGGCGCCTGGGGCCTTGGGGTCTGCAGCACCCTGAGCCTTCGCGGGCCACCCAAGCCAGGTGGACGGTTACCTCCACTCCCCAGCTGGGCTTCATGAGATGGGGGCCTCTTCAGTTGAGACAAAGCCTGATTGTACCACATTTTCATCCAGGCACTCAGGTGCTGCTTGGGCCCCTTATCTTCCAAGAAGACACCCTGCAGCCCCCAGACCCACCCCAAGACCCCAACAGGGGTCAGAGTCCAGGCCCCAGACCTCACTGCTGGGACCCCTTCTTTACCTGGGGGCTCCCCAGGCTCAGAGCTGTGCAGACCTCCTGAGCTCAGGTGGGTGTTAGCTCAGGTGGGCCGGTTTCTGAGGATGGCCGGGGCTGACAAGACCCAGGATTGAGAAGCTCTGGGGTGCACCGCGGGGGAGCTGCGGGGCGGCCCAGGAGGCAGAGCCCTGAGCGCACCACACCCCCCGCCCTGGGTCCCTGCATTTTTCCTCACTTGCACCCACGACCGTGTTCACAGCAGACGCCCCACTAGGCCAGCGCGTGTCTGAGCCTGGGGCTGCCCCCAGCGGGAGGGCTGGGTCGCCACCTCCTTGTGGCCGGTTGCACCCCTACTTCTCGCCAAGGCTCGCAGGCGGGGTGGCCGCACCCACAGGGTCACTGTGTGGTGTTTACTGAGCCCCTGCCCCTGGTGTGTGGACGTCGAGAGGTGCCTGGGCTGGGACCTAAAACCAGAGGAGAGTTTGGTCCCAGGGGGCTGCAGGGTGGTCCTCCTGGGGGACGCCACCACAAAGCACTCCCCCCAGCTGGGTGCAGATGAGAGAGGAGACGCCCCCAGCCGTGACATGTCGACACAGCCCCTTCCACACAGTCACCCCTGAGGGGAGGGCTCCAGCTGCCCCCAGTTCACAGTTCTGGGGCAGGGGCTCCAGAGGGGTGGTGTGGACCCCCAGGGGCTGGCGAGAGACTGGTCTGTGGGTCCAGGGAGGAGCCCCCACGGAGGCCGGAATGCCAGGTGCGGAGGCAGGGGGCTCTGCCCTTGGTCGTGGGCCAGCGCCCGGCCCCACACCAGGCCCTCCCTGGGGCACGGCAGGCACGCTGAGGCCGCCCCTTCTGGGAAGTGGGGGTCAGGGCCTCGTGGGTCACCCAGTCCCCGGGTGCTGCAGCCGGACCCCATGTGCCTCCCCCGTCACCTCTCAGCCCAGCACCCCCAGAAGCACAAAGCTGGGCCCAGCCTGGGACCGCCCATAGCCCGCCTGCCCCGGGCAGAAGCAGGGCCCAGGCCGGGTGGGGAGGGTCCAGTGAGGCAGCGGCCACGCCCACCCTCTGCGGCCCCGCCCCTGGGTTAGATGGACAGGTGACCCTGTCCCTTGTCAGCTTCTGTTTTCCTTGTTCTTGGTGGCTGTGCTCAGGGGTACAGGGTCCACAAAAGCCTCCCGCTCCTGCCCGCACCTCCGCTGCCCCGGCCCCGCTCTTTGCTGCCCTCCATGGACATGCACCGCCTCTGTGAGCCCAACCCCCGGTGACTCCGCGCGGTGGGAGGGGTGGGGGTCAGGCCACCCCCTTTCTGGGCGGGACACGAGCCTGGACCAGGTGATGTCTGTAAGCCCCAACCCCTGTTCGGCCTGCAACCCCACCCCCAGCTGTCCCCTGAAGCATGCCGGGCTCCACCTGCTGTGGGGGTTCCCGAATCCAGAGTCAGATTCGGCCCTGAACTCGCCAGTTCAGGGAAGTGAGCCGCAGCACCCCTTGCTGGCCCGCCGGCAGCTGTCCCACCTTCCCTGAGTCCCTGACCCCCCTGGCCAGGGAGCCCTCCTGGGACGGGAGGGGCCGGTGCAGAGAGAAGGAGGTGGGAGGAGCGGGGACAGAGGTCGCCCAGGGCCCTATCCAACCCCCACCAGGGCCATCCCCCCAGTGCGCCGTCCCGGGTCAGGAGGTGCCTTTAGGCATCCCCAGGTGTGTAAACTGAGGCCACGAGCCATCCACCTCCTGCCCTCACTGAGCGCAGGGTCACTGCTGGATAGTGGCCAGCCCGACCCATAGTTGGCCAAAGGGACATCTATGCGGTGACCAGGGTTTCTCTAGAACCGGTTCACACCCCAGCGGGTCACATCCTGGGGCCACTCCGAGAGCGGGACGCTGGGCTGGCTGTACCAGTGGTGGGCAGCGGCCTGGCCCTGTGCGTGCCCGAGGGGACCTCCGGCAGGGTGAGCCGGTTGGACTCTGGGCTGATGCTGCTGGACAGGCTTTGGGAAACAGAGGGCAGGTCCAAGATTGACAGCTGAGGAGGGGACTGGGGGTGGTCTGTATGGGTCTGTGCTGGGAGGGGGGTGAATGAGCCTGGGCTGGGTGTGTGTGCAGGTATGTCGTGTGCTGGTGTGTGCACACGTGGAGGTGCACACAGGTGTGCTCCACATTCAGGGTCACCACCTCCTAAGATGCTGGTGACTCAACAGGCTACGGGGATGGGCAGGGGTGGCGGCTGCTCCTGGCCCGTGCAGTGCTGGGCCGAGGCCCACGTGGGTCGGAGGACTGGCCAGGCTGGGTTCTCCAGGACGGGGCTCGGGCGGGACGGCCCTACGGCCAGGAGGATTCTGCAGCTGACCGGAGCTGCCAGCTCCTCAGGCCCCGGTGGAGCAGAGATGGGCAGGGGCTGAGGGGTGACCACCCGCTGGGCCCTGTCTCCTCCGCAGACGAGATGAATGACCACCAGAACACCCTCTCCTATGTGCTCATCAACCCCCCACCTGACACGCGGCTGGAGCCCAATGACATCGTGTAAGTACCGCATCCCCAGGCAAGTGTAGACACCTGCCCTTGCCTGGCTTCCTGGGCAAAGCGTGATGCCAGCGCCCTCCGCCCTTCCCACAGATATCTCATCCGCTCTGACCCCTTGGCCCACGTGGCCAGCAGCTCCCAGAGCCGGAAGAGCAGCTGCAGCAACAAGCTGGCCTCCTGCAACCCCGAGACGCGGGACGAGACACAGCTCTGATCGCCTTGCGGAGTCCGCAAGCCTGTGATGCGTGAGCGCGGGGCCCTGCCCAGCGCCCAACCCCAAGATGCTCCCGGGACTGGGCCAGAGGGAGCGGACCTTAGCTGGGTGAGGGCTGGGGCTGCCCTGGGCACCGCCAGATGCTGGCGGGAAGCCTTTTTAACCTGTTTCTTGAATCTGTACAACCCTGATCCTTTGCACAAACGCACCGCAACTCGTGACCGGATCTGGCCACGGTGGAGGGAGAGGAGCTGGGCTGGACCACGGGGTGAGGCTGGGGTGGGTCAGGGGTGCCCAGGCCGGGGGCTCTCGCCACGACAGGAGAGGGACGCTGCAGCCCGAGCTCGCCCTATTTCCTGTCATGGACCAGTCTAGCCTGTGGCTTCTCGCCCGAGTCCCTCCCCTGTGCGCTCATTTGAGGAGGAAATGGAAAGCAAGAGGGTCTTCAGCTTGGCCAAGCCCCTGGCCGCAGCAGGACGGGCTCTGGAGAAGCGTCAGGGTGGGGCCCTGTCACGCACTGGGGATCCCGTGGCCCATGACTTTGTGGAAGAGACTTGGACAACTGCCTTTTCCTCTATTTTTACGCTGAACTTTTGTAGCCGCACCATCTGACGCCCTTTTAAACAAGAAATCTGAAGCACAACGCGGCCGCTGGGCTGCCAGCCCACGTCTCCAGGACAGGGACTTCTTATCAAGGGAGGGACTCCGGGCATCACCTCAGTTCCTTTGTGACTGTTGCTGACAGGTTTGCACGCTCAGTGCTGGAAACTTCCATTAAATGGATGCACTCTGCAGACAGGAGGTCCCCTCGTGAGGCATTCTCTCCGTGGTTGCATGCTCTGGGCCTGGGTCTGCTGCAGCCGCCCAGGAACAACCCCTGGGACCCCACAGGAAAGCCCCCAACCCAAGGAAATGTGGCTCGCCCAGGTCCTCCCCAAAAGCAGGAAGCAGGTCAGCTGGAGGCAGGGGTTCCAGGAGCAGGGTCCCCTGTGCGCTCCCCTGCGTAGGGGTTCCGGGCCGAGCCCGGGGACAGGTCTGTGTGCCTCCCCAGCACAAAGACACCCCTGTTGGTTCTCAGCTGGGGGCTCTTGCTCTTATGGAGTACCCCCAAAAGTCTGGCAGGGGAAGGACCAACCTAGCCCCCAGGGGGTGTGTGACTCCATGCCACACAGCGGGTGGAGTGGCCAGGCCACACAGCGGCTGGAGAGACCTGTCCCCAGGGAGCAGCATGACTCAGGGCCGCCCTCCCCTTCCCCGGTCAAGGCCGCACGTCCAGCTCACCCCCCACTGGCTGCCTGGGATCCTCCCACCTAGAGAGGGTCTCCACGCCTGGGGTGGGGGTAGCTGCTGGGACAGTGTGGGCTGTGGGGGGTCAGGAAAGGTGTCTGATCGAGGAGGGGAAACTCAGGGGCCCTCGATGGGTGACAGGCTGTTGACGTGGGCTCGGGTGGCCTCTGGGGCCAGGTCTGTCCTGGCAGGGTGTCAGTGGCTCCCAGGGTCCTGCCAGTGACTGTTCCCTTCCGCACCCGCCACTTCTGGCAGCCACGTGCCAGCGCCCCAAGGGGAGGAGGCCCCTGCAGGAGTGGAGACCGAGGGAACCTTCTGGGCTGCTGGAGCGGGGTCTCCATCCAGGCGGGGTTGCAGCCCCAGCCCCCCACTGGGAAGACGCATCCGACTGGGATCCCTGGAGGTGGCTGCTTGACAGTGGGCACACAGGATGGGCGGTGAGGAATGGGGTCTCCTCCGGGCCAGACACGCTCACACCCAGACGCACTCTATACCCAGACGCACTCTCACACCCATTGCCACCTGCAGAGGCTTCAGCAAAGGCCTGAGACTGGATCCAGGCAACCTGACCGGGCAAGCAGAAGACATTTCTCAATGTTTTGACAGGTTTTCAGACATGAAATGAGAGAAACACCTCTGATTTTTTAAGTTCCTGTAGAAAGCTGGTCACGACAACGGCACCAGCGACCAGCGGGCTATTGTGGCTCGTGACGTGATGTGGCCCGGGAACGCCGGCCCTGAGGTGCCCATCTGCCTCCCCCCAGAGCTGAGCATTTACGGATGGACGTGGAGCAGGTGTGAACAGACTCAGGGCAACCACCCAGAATCTCAGAGAGAAGTGCGTTCGGTAGCTGGGAGACGAAAGGAGATGGAATCGTACCAAGCGCTTATTAAAAGCAGAGCGGGCAGAAAAAGGGACAAGGTGTGCACAGCAGTCAGGAACAGGGCAAAGGCCACCCCACCCCAGCCCCTCAGAGGCCCAGCCTTGGGAAGACGCTGGCCCACCCGCCGCGGACACAGGCTCGGCTGCCGGGCAGGAGTCCGCACGACCACAAGGCGGGCGCCCCCACGGCATTCGCACCTCGTCTTCACCCCAGGCCAGACCCACGGTTGCAAAGGTGCCTTTTCTCTGGGGGCTCCAGTTCGGGTCAGCACCTTGGCAGCTGAGCCCCCCGACGGGTGGGCGTCTCAGGAATTGCAGCATTTTCTTGAGATTGGTGAGCTACGGCTTCCCGTGGGTCGGGCAGGGCTGTGTCCCTGGTGCCAGACAGGCGTGCTGGCTGGGCGGGTGCACACAGGCATGACATCCGGGACCTCAGCCCGTCGCCCTACTGCCAGCCTCGCCCCCCCTGGGGCTTGAGAGGCTTGGCTGGGGCCTCCAGGAGAGTTCTCGAGGGCAGCGGTGGACCAGGGCCACGTTCAGGCCCGGTGAAGTCAGTGGAAGCTTGAGTGCCAAGCAGGGTGGTCTCGGAGGATTCAGGGATGCCCAGAAAAAGCAGATAAAAACCTTTACCCAGGACTGCTCCAACTCCAGCCCCCCAAGTTCTAAGTGACCACATGGGTTCACACTGGACCTCCATTCCAGCCCTGGGCACCTCCAGGGAGACCCCCCAGCCCCTGCAGATCCCTTTTCTAGCTGGGACCCCCATTATCTCCAGGGCCCTGCAGTGGAGAACAGCTCACCCAGAGAGCCTGCCTTTTGCCCTGACTGTGCCAGGGACCCAGGCCACAGCTCCCGGGATGCCAGGCAGACTTCAGACTCGCTCTCAGTATCCATAGCCCCTCTCTAGCCCAGCTCGGGGCCTGGGGCTGCAGCCCAGCAGCTCCAGGAGTTTGGACGGAGGGGTCACGAGGAGCCCATTGGACCCCCTTGGTGCTGAGGCAACCCCTGTGGCTGGTTCCCAGCTATCCTGCTGCACAGGGTGGGTTGGGGCTCTTCCCAGGGGAACCCTCCCTCAGGGCCTCCCCCAAGAGCTGGTGCTGAGCCTGGGTCCTCGGCAAGAGGGGCCGAGGTGGACGGGGAGCCAAAGAAGTCCAGAAACTCTGCTCATCACAGCTCCATCAGGAGAATGCAGAAGCTCTGGAGGCATAAGATAACTAATATACAGAATATATCTTTTAAGGGGAAAGAAGCAGAACACTTGAAGAGACATTTCACAAAAGAAAAACAAGATGACCAACAAGGACGTGGAAATATGCTGCCTTCATCTCTAACCAGGACAACAGCAATTAGAAACACCAAGAGAAGGGGTTATATTCCAAATACCAAGAGTAACAGTAAAAAAAAAAAAAAACCCAAAGCCACGGCGTTCCCTGGGGGCCCAGAGGTCGGGGCTCCGGACTTCCACTGCCATGCTGCTGTCCAGGCGCTCAGTCGTGTCCGACTCTGCGACCCCACGGACCGCAGCACACCAGGCTGCCCTGTCCTGCTCTGTCTCCAGGAGTTTGCTCAAACTCATGTCCACTGAGTCGGTGATGCCAATGAACCATCTCATCCTCTGTCCCCACCTTCTCTTGCCTTCAATCTTTCCCGGCATCAAGGTCTTTTCCAGTGAGTGGGCTCTTCACATCAGGTGGCCAAAGTATTGGAGCTTCGGCATCAGTCCTTCCAATGAATATTCAGGGTTGATTTCCTTTAGAATGGACTGGTTGGATCTCCTTGCAGTCCAAGGGACTCTCAAGATTCTTCTCCAGCACATCAATTCAAAAGCATTAATTCTTCAGCGCTCAGCCTTCTTTGTGGTCCAACTCTCACATCCATACATGACTACTGGAAAAACCATAGCTTTGACTAGATGGACCTTTGTCAGGAAAAGTGATGTCTCTGCTTTTTGATACACTGTCTAGGTTTGTCCCTGATAGCTCAGTTGGTAAAGAATCCACCTGCAATGCAGGAGACCCTGGTTCGATTCCTGGGTTGGGAAGATCCCCTGGAGAAGAGAACAGCTACCCACTACAGTATTCTGGCCTGGAGAATCCCGTGAATAGTCCCTGGGGTCACAAAGAGTCAGACACAACTCAGCAACTTTCACTTTCACTTCTATTTTCACCAGGTTTGTCACAGCTTTTCTTCCAGGGAACAATCGCGCTTTAACTTCATGCCTGCGGTCACTGGTGATTTTGGAGCCCAACAAAATAGACTCTGTCACTGCTTCACCTTTTCCCCTTCAGTTCGCCATGCGATGATGGGACTGGATGCCATGATTAAGATCAACGTTTCTCAGATGTTTAGTTTGAAGCCAGCTTTTTCACTCTCCTCTTTCAACCTCATCAAGAGGCTCTTTAGTTCCTCTTCACTTTCTGTCATTGCCATGGCCCAGGTTCAGTTCCTGGTTGGGGAACTGAGATCCCACAAGCCACGTGGCATGGCAAAAAGGAAAAAAAAAAAAGAGCCACGACTTGGCATATATGCTCTGCATCTAAGGAAATAATCTCGTCTGTGCTTAGTCACTTAGTCATGTCCGTCTCTTTGCGACCCCAGGGACTGTAGCCCGCCAGGCTCCTGTGTCCATGGGGTTCTCCAGGCAAGAATACTGCAGTGGGTAGCCATTCACTTCTCCAGGGGATCTTCCCAACCCAGGGTTCAAACTTAGGTATCCTGCATTGCAGGCGGACTCTTTACCATCTGAGCCACCAGGAAAGCCCTGTCTAGATTATTTTAAAAGTTTCTATGCATTAGTAAGAAAGAGAGCCACTCAGTTAGAGCAGCCCAATTGAAAGTGGGCAAAGGAAACCCCAGGAATTTCCCAGAAAGGGAGCGTAAGCACGGTCGACCTCTAAAATGCTCACCCTCCTCTACATCAGGGGACGCCCAGTGATACAGCCACGGGGTTCTGGGTGAGCCCACCATGCGCCCACTGAGGGCCCTCCGAGGACTGGAGGTGCAGACCTGAGCTGGAGGCAGGAGCAGACCCCCCTCCCAACCTCGATCTGCTCTGAGACCCCAGGACTCATGGGCTCAGTCCCATGGGAAGGGCTCCCTGCCACACCCCCCAGCGGGCCTCCAACCCCTGCCGAAGGGGCTGCAGTCCACGTGGGGGCCCGCGGCCCTGCTCACTCTCTGGGGCCTTGGAGTCTGTCCAAGCCCAGAAGAGAGGGTGAGAGCAGGCGCTGTGTTCAGGGCTCCCTGTCCTGGTCCCCGGCGCCCAGCCCTGAATCAGCAGCTAAGACCCCCTAGAAAGGCCCCTGGGGACTTTGCATGTGGTGGCGGTCCATCTGCACAGCTGGAGACTGAACCTCCGGCCGTCACACCTCTGGGGACACCCTAACCCTAACCCACTTCCCGCGGCGCCTTTGCCCGAGGCACCTGCTGGTCTGCCAACACTCTGGCTTGCATGCTGGTGGCGCCAACACTCGCCACCTGTTCTCCGCTTTTCTAGGAGGACCTTCATCTCTCTGCTAATAAAGACCTTTAGGGTATTTCTTTTCCTGTCTTTAATCCTGATGCCTTATTATGACAACTCAGATATCCAGGAGAACCTTGGCTACTGGGTCTGGCCTCCAGCGACCTGGGCTCCACCCTGACCCAACGGGGGACACTTCCAGAGCCTCACTGTTAAGGTGGGGTCTGCTGGAAGTCTCTGCTGCGTGTTTTCAGAGTATGAGAATTCTAGCTGTAGCACTTTCCATCCTGAATAATACATACCGAGTGTGATCAACTTGTTTCTACACCAGGTTTTCCTCTTCGGCTTCCATGTAAATTATGCTGATATGTTCTCTCATGTTGAATGTTTATTCCTGTTTACATGCTGTAGAGCATGATGGCTTCATCTGGGTTCTTTGACTTATGCTCGGCAGCAGGAACTGGGCCGTAATTTTCTGCCGCTGGGCCTCTGGCCAGGTTCTGACGCAGAGAAACCTAGCTTTATTCATCAGTCCACCGGGTGTCCTCGCATGGACCCCACCCCGAGCTTCCTCCCCCGGACACAGCTGAGCCTGAGATCAGGGTGTCTCCCCGACAATGACATGACAGTCTACACGGCACGGCTCCTCTTGGCGGCATAAATCAGCGGTGTGTCTTACACTTCGAGACGCCTTGGACCAGCGAGCGTGGGTCCTTCTAGTCAGCGGTCTAGAGGCTCCAGGACAGGGTGCCCGGGGGACACCTGGCACACACGCTCCCTCAGCAGCTGAGTTGCCCTAAGCTCCAGGCCAGTGATGCCTAACGCTGGAAACTTGTGGAACCCGCCCCGGGGGGACTGCCCCACCGGCGCACCGACCACCCCCTGGATGAAGCATCTCAGCACCCTCAAGCTGAACAGCAGGCCAGTGTGAAGAAAGACACGGAAATAAGGACATACTTTCCACCCCGCAAACAGCCACTCTGCCCTTCCGTCATCTCATGCTTCAGCTGACCGACTCCTACTAATAAAACTGGACCAGACACCAATGTAAGGTAGAAGCAAAACCTTTAGGGATGACTTTCGTGGCAAGTGCTGAGAACCACTCATTTTAAAATGAGAATAAACACTCAAACTTTATATCAAGTTCTGTGCATGCAATTCGTTACTTCTCTGTAGGTACGTTCTACTTCAATTAAAAAAAAAAAAGAACAAGGACTGTACTGCACACAATGAAAACTTAACACCTGGAATAAAAACAGGCAAAAAAAGAAAAAATCGTTTCTTACAAAATAAGAGACTAGAGAGATTTATCAGTTCAACTGGAGGCAAATGGTTGAAAAAAACACACTTTAAATTCAAGTCCTGGGACTTCCCTGGTGGTCTAGGGGTTAGGACTCCACGCTTCCCTTGCAGGGGAGTTTGATTCCTGGTTGGGGAGCTGGGATCCCACGTGCCACACAGCCAAAGCAAAATAAAATAAAAAGAAATGTATGAAAAAACCAAAAAGGAAGGTATGGCCGGTTCATGTTGATGTCTGCCAGAAATCACAACATTGTAAAATAATTATCCTGTAATTTAAAAATTTTTAAAATAGATTAAAAAAGAAATGAATTGTCAGCTGAAAGGAAAAATGCACAATATAAGAAAAAAAGTTGAGAATTGGGGGAAAAAAAAGCCCTGATGCTTCAGCCTGCCTGGCACGGCTGCTGACGCCTGCCGGACGCTCACAAGCTTCCACCACAGGCCCCCGACAGGGATGAGCAAAGAACAGGCATCGTCTGGGGCATGTGAGTCCCCATCTCAAAGCTCGGTCCCTGGAGCGGCATGCTTGTCAATTTAACCAGTCACATCACAGAGCATTTCAAGCTGTGGGTGCGGAACGTGTGTACAGATAGGTGCCCAACAGTAGGTCTCACCAGCCCCAACCCCAGCAGCACCTCGGGCTGGAACCCGTTCCCACGCAGCCTGGCCGAGTGCAGCTGAGACCCGCGGCAAGGTGCGTGGAGTTCCCACTCACCAGATGAAAACACAGGCCCAGACGTGAGCTTCCAAGTGTGCTAGCTTCCGAGCTCCGTACCACCACCAGTCTAGACTTCACTTCCATGGGAGAGTCGAGCTCTATGCTGTTGCTATTTCTCTGTACCAGGAGCAACCCCAAGCTCTCACGGCCAAGCAGGGCTCCCCTGAAACCACCTCTCACCAGTTAGGTCTGGGCGTGAGGGCGTGGAGCCCAGGCTGGAGGGTCTATCATTCATCCTGCCAGCGCTTTTCCTCGCTATTTAGGAAGTAACTTGGAAAACGGTCACTTGCTCTCAGAAAACACACAGACCCCTCTGCTGGCTGAGCACAGGAAAGGGGAGGGAGCCAGGAGCCAAGCTCCTTCCCAGGGCAAGTTCCTTCCGAGACTTCACACCCCAAGACCTCAATGGGATCCACAGCTCGGGCCTTGGCACGGAGACCCCGCAAGAGAGTCAGTGCAACACGACTCTGCTGCAATGCCAGGCCCGTGTGATGCCGCCTGGGACAGCCCTGACCGGAGACCCGGCCTGGCGAGATCGACGCCGCCTGGGACAGCTCCGACCCGAGACCCGGCCTGGCGAGATCAATGCAGCCTGGGACAGCCCCGACCCGAGACCCGGCCTGGCGAGATGCCACCATGAGGCGCTCTGCCCCCATCCCACGCTGATGGACTTGGCCGTGACCCTGACACAGCGGCCCAGCCCATCTGCCCCTCCACCAGAAACTAAGGCCACGAACTGGGAGAACAGCTGCTTCGAGGCTGCCCATGCCCGCTTCTCAGAAGCCAAACTGCCTTTCACCAAGTAGGTCGGCGTCAGTTACGAAATGTTATCTGAGTTCACCTTAACAAGAGATTTTATTTCAAGTAACTTTTTCCCCACCAAGAAACACCTACAGTTTTAAGGAACAGACGTATCACCTAGGGAGCTCCCTGGGGGTCCAGGGGTTGGGACTCTGCTTCCACTGCCAGGGGCGTGGATTCAACCCCTGATCAGGGAGCTAGGATCCCTCAAGCTGTGCAGCCAAAAATAACAAATAAAAGACAACACCAAAAAAAGAAAACATATAACGCAGATGTAAATTTGGAATTATGCTACTTTTCCGTGTACCAGAGCAGAGAACAGAGTTTGGACCCAAACAGCCCAATCAGACATGGATCTGCGGTGATGTGCAAAGTCAAAGGACACACGGGAAGATAGCCTTCATCTGGTGTGTGCAAGCATGTGTACAGATACATTAACGCCTCTGCACGTGTATTTGTAAAGTAAGCGGCTCACTCACCCATTTCACCTGGGCTGTGGGGATCCCAGATCACAGCCAAGGACTCTCACGCAAATCTCCTCACTCGGGTGGAGAGGTGGCAGGCTGGAATTCTGCAGGGCAAGGAAGGGCTGCCCGGCCCTCTGCGGTGAAAGCGAGACAAACATGCAGCTGCCCGGAGGGCAGAACGTCTGCAGGGTGCACGCAGCCCAGTCCCAGGGCAGAGGCGACTTCACCGCCACAGCTGAGACGAAAATCCCCACCGTGGCGCTCGCTGCAACGCGCAGGTGGCCCAAGGGGCACATCCGGACCCATGTCCCGAGCACTGGCCCGGCTGAGCACCCAGGGGCCGTGGTGCCGCGGGTCCTCACTGAGCTCGGTGGAGGGTGCCCAGCATGGGAACACCCCCTGCGATGCCCCACAGCCGACTGACCGTGTCGGGAGACCCAGAGTTTGCCCAGAGGTTCAGCAGGCCTGGGACATCTGGCCCAGGGGCGGGAAGCACCTATCGGTCATCCCTGAAAAGCTTCCACCTCCTCTGACTCAGGACCGCTCTGAATGTGCTCAGAACGTCACGAGTTCTGGCCTCGTCAAGGAAGAGGCTGGAAGGGCATCTTCTCTTGATAAGAGAGCAGTTAGCCAGAAACCACCAGAAGCTTCTCCGCACTGTGGAAAAGGGACCCTGACCCACAGAACCAGCCACGACAACCTCACACAAACGTGGCCATAAAAAGCAAATTAGTTAAGTACTTTATTACATTTTAGTGCTTTCTTAAAATAAATATAATAATATAATTATCAAACATACAGTGAGAAATAAAGCACGCGTGTGAACGGCACGTCACAGGAGTTCACTCAGGACTGTTTCAACACTCAGCACTGGAGAAACCGCACAGGCCTACCTATGTACAGAAGACCCAACTAGGCAGGGCGAGGCCGCCGCGTCCCCTCCGTGCTTGTGGACACGGTCACTCCCCTTTGCATTGGAATTACCAGTTTGCGTGTCTTAACTTTTTCTGTCGAGCTTCAGTTTTTTTTTTTTTTCTGCAGTTTTGAGATAGATTCAAGTAACACTCCCAAGAAAAAAAAAAAATGTGCAAAACTAAATAAGTGACTCCAGAATGTCCCGGCGGTCGGGTCAGCGGGTCAGGTACATGGGCAGCGCGTGTGCAGGCCGCGCCCAAAGGTCTGGTCCCGAGAAGCACCGGGGGCCGGCAGGAGCACCAGGCCCACCGAGGCCCACCGTCGGGAGGCGGACCGGAGCGCCCTGCAGACTTGTGGTTCCCGGACAGCTGCCAACGATCACTTTGTGTTTGAATAGGCGACGTGACCAAACGCTCCGTCGACACGGAGAACCACAAGCTCCCCGGCGGGCCCGAAGCTCTTCCAGAAGCCAGGATCGGGACGGGACGAGTGAGGACGTGATAAAAACACTAGAAAGAACTGTCAGCTTAAGTGCATCATCACCTTTTTAAGAGAAACATGCTCAGAGTAAAAAATATTCTACTTTACCAAAAAATCTGTCTTTATTAAAGTGAACAATCATGGGCGCACCACCCCCAACGTACCGGGCGAGGGCTGTGCTGGCGCGGCTCGCCCGCCTCCAGCCGGGCGGACGCCAGCGGAGTACCGTGCCTCCCTCGCGACTGCGTGGCGGGGAGCCCGCCGCGCTTGTTTGTAAACGTTATTTTAGCAGAAGACAGACCACAGATTTCAGTGCTTTTAGGGAACTGCTATTTTCAGTAAACTTTTTCTGAGCAGCAAGAAACAAGAATTTTTTTTTTCCAGAAATCTTAGAATTGGATATAAACGTTGGCAGTAGACACAATCAATAAATATTATACAATTTCTCAAATGAAAACAACTCCCCACCATGAACTCCTTTCCTACAGACATTCAAACACCCTGACCCGAGACCAGGTCTCAGTCCTGCGGTCCTGCGCAGTCACAGCCAGCCAGCAGGAGCGGGGTCAGGCCATGTGCAAGAAGGGGGGAGGGGGAGGCGAGGAAGCCAAGGAGATCACTTTAATTTACACTGAAGGAGAACTTCAAGTAAAAGGACCCTGCTGCCGGCAGCTCTGGGACACGCCCCGGCCGGGAGCCTCCGAGCAGCAGGGACGGGGCGACTGCTGGGACCGATCGGGCCGTCCACCCCGGCTCCACCTGCCGTCCTGGTGCCGGGAGCTCAGGGAGGGGTTTACTCTTGTCGTCTAGAAGCCTCTTTGAAAAAGGTCTGTGATTCTGCACACTTCGTACCCAAAAGGAAGAAAGTAATAAATATCGACCCGGCCGGCGCGTCCGCAGACTCCGCCGCTCCGGGGTCATTTGCGAGTCTGCGTCTTCTTTGGCGCTGAGGGCCGCTTGGGCTGCCACAGGTGGTTGTGGATGGTGAGCGCGTCCACGCTGACCGACATGGTCTTGGCCGGGATGAGGCTGAACTGCTTCCGGTCCGAGCTGTACTTGTACAGCTTGTCGATCATCTTCTTGGCGATGCTCTTGGGCCCGGTGCCCGTCAGTTTGCAGATCTCCTCGGTGTCGGGGTAGTAGCAGTAGAGAGCCCGGAACTGGCAGCCGGCGTCCCGGAACAGGATGATGTAGTGGTTGGCGTCACACTTCTCCAGCTCCTGCGGGCGGGGCGTGAAGCGGGGAGACACGGAGTTGTGAGCCCCCGCAGTCGGACCCTGTGCCCACCACCCGCTCACCCACCAGGCTAGACAAGTGCCGGAGCGGGCGTGAGGCAATGGGCCCTGTTCCCCACTGCCAGAGGGGAGGGCGCAGCTGCCGTGGAAACAAGTCAGGCAGGTGTTCGGAAGCTGGAACACCCAGTCACCACGGGACTCAGCAGCTCTTTTCTCAGGGATGCGCTCCAGAGAAATTAAAACACGCATCCAGGGAAAACCTGTGCACAGACTCTCCAGCAGCATTATTCACAACGATCAAAGGCTGACGCTGCCTAGAAGCCCCTCAGCAGACGGACGGACAAGCCCCTGTCTGCACAGAAATGGGACGCTCTTCAGGCGCAGAAAGGACTGAAGCACCAGAGGTGCTGCCCCTTGGATGGACCTGACACCCTGCCAGTGAGAGACGCCACCCACTGTCTGCCTCGGGATGAGCCCCTCCAAGAGACACCACCGGGGAGGCAAACGCTGAGGGGACCACAGAGCCGGGGGCCCGGGGAGCGGTGTGGGCAGCGGCCCCGGTCCAGGGGTTAGACCAGCGCTGATGGCAGCCCTGGGAACGCACCCTGGCGCCGCCACAGGGGCTTCACGCTGGGAGAAGCGTCCCTCGCCAGCGCTGTCCCAGAAAGGACCTGGAGCGGGGTGACGGTCCTGCCTTGTTACGGCGTCTGCCGCACCGGGCCCTCAACCTCAGAACGGTGTTACCGCAAACACGTGTTGCCCGACACCGCTCGCACCTGAGAATGCTGAGCTCCCCACCCTGCAGCTCTCTGAGCCTGGCCAGGGGTGCCGACACCCTCCGCGAGTCTCCGCTCACCGTGAGGACACCTCCCCGTCCCTCTCAGACCTCATCTGGCCCCCCGCCGCCCTGTTCACTGGAGCTGTCCAGCGGCTGCAGGACCCGTGAGACTGCGCGTGGAGGCAGGGGAGGCCAGGGGCTGAGAAGATCCCTGTGATGCAAGCAGTGCCCCTCCTCCCACTATTTTTGTTTATAAAAACCTGATTTTTCACAAATAGATACTGTTCTTCTCAGTATCTAACAGGCTTCCTAGTATTTTAAATAAATTCACATATTTATAAAATTAAGAGTAAAAGGCAAAATCCCAGCAACTTCAACGACATAGAAGTTGTGTCTGAACACGAGCTGAACTGGAGGCAGAGCAGTCTCCAGGCCCTCCCGCCACGCCCCACCCTCACGTGGTCTATCCCAGGCTGGCAGTCCACGCCGCCACTCCCCAGAGGCCCTACGGTAGTGACCCTTTGACCTCTGACCCCAAGCTCCCTGGCTCCAGCCCAAACTGGGGGATCAGTCCCACCTGGAGCCTGGGGGGCCCCCAAACCTGCACGGCACCCCTCCCGACTCCAGGCCTCTACTCAACGACCCCCTCCAGTGAGACCCTGCTGGCTGACCAGCCTGCCGCAGCTGCCCTGGAGCCCCAGGCTGCCCCCCGACTCTTTCCAGGCCATTCATCACCGTCTGACCACAGCCCCAGTCACAATCAGTCCAACCGCTTTTGTGGACAGGCTTCCGGGGGCCGAGCCGCCCTCCGGCCGGCCTGTGGCTACCTGCACGCTGTGACGCCCGAGCCAAGCTGGCGGTACGTCCTGGGGGTGCCCACGACAGGGCCACCTCGGGCCCGCTGGCAGCTGAGGAGCGGGTGGCCCGGGGTGCAGAGGACCCCTGCCCCAGCAGGGCCCCCAGCCGGAGCCTCCGTGAGGCTACAGGCACGCACCCAGTCCTAACCTGAACCCTCCGTCCAGACTGTCCACCTGCTGAGACCACCGCCACTCACCATGAAGCATGACTGAGGCCTGCGGCCCCCAGGGAGAAAGCATCAAGGGGACACAAATAACCAGCATTTTGCCCCAAACTTCCATTTCTCCAGCGGCCCCAGTACAGAGCTGGGCCCCCCATCTCTACCCCGACACTGTCTATGACGCTCGAAGACCTCCACCCACTCAACAGCATGCTGGCTTCCCTATAAGAAGCCCCGCCCGCCTCCCGCTCCCCACCTGGGGCCTGCCCCAGCCCCCGCCTGACCCCAGTGCGGCCTCCATCCTGCTGGTCCGAGGTCTGCTGAAAGTGAGGGCCAGGGCACGCCGAGGGGCGTGAGCAGACAGGACCGTGTGCCCCGCACCTGACCACACGCGTGTGAGACAGCGGCCTCTTCTGTCAGCCATCAGGATTCTCCCCTCTAGCGAAAACCTTCATTCACAAACACCCTCCCCACATGAAAACTTAGGTGTGAAACTTTGACACTTGCCTCTAATATTGAATTTTTGTGAGGTTCGTTCACTTTTCCTGCCAGACAGCAATGGGATATAGCGTTGTGGATGATTGGCTTGTTGGATTTGCTGCTGGGCTCCTTGAACAGCTTGGGACCTGTGAGAAGCAGGCCAAGATGAGCAGAGTGAGTGTCAGCGGCACGCGTACGCGCGCGCACACACAAAAGGCAGCAGTCATAAAACCAAGCAGCAGACAGGCTAAATTAGGAGTGTTCATCACTTTCTGAAAACGCAGAGTAACAGCCAGTTCAAATCTATGAGAGAATTCTAAGTGATAGATTTTAAATAAACTGAGGAAAAGATTAAAGTAAGTAATAACTTACTCCTTTTCTAATTTCCATTTCTTTGATACACAGAAAACACAAAAGCGGGACTTTAAACCCTTGGCAGCATGGGGTTCCTACGTGCCCAGGACACACAGTGAGCCATAAGCGGGGCAGGGGCAAAGGCGCGCCACTCCAGGGCCGTGCCCTCCCTTCCCACGTTGCACCCTCCCCGCAGGACGCAGCTGGGCGCCGTGCCCCAAGCGCAAGACTGTCACCTGTGTACTCGGCCACAGAGGCGAGTGAGGACGCGGCGGACGCCGTCTCCCAGTCTCTGTCGGTGCTCCTGCTGGGGTTGCGGCTCAGCACGGGCAAGGCTTCCAGGGACTCAACTCTGCTGGGAAGGGGGACGGGGCAGCGATGGGAGGGTGGCAGGCACACCTCCTCTCACCCGCAACTGGGGCCGGCTGGTGGAACGCCCCCCCGGAACGGGCCGGGCTGCACCACCGGCACAGGAAGGGCGGCCAGCGGGGAGCACAGCCAGTCTGCCCCAGGAAAACACGGCATTAGCGACAGAACCCAGCCCGGGCACCAAGGGGCCTGGGCGGAGGGCCACCCTCAGGTGGCACCGCAGAGCAGGAGGGCAGCACGTGCCCTGCTGCTGCGAGAGCCAGGTGACCAGGGCCCGGACATCGCTGCTGCCTCCAGACAAGGGACGGACAGGGGGAGAGGGGGCCTGGCGAGTGGGGTCCCCAGCTCCGGCCCTTGGGCCACCTCCACTGAGCGGGACACACTCGTGCCAGGAGGCAGGTGTGGGCAAAGCCTGAATTCAGTCCCGGTAACTGACCGCCTGAGCAAAGTTCTAACCGGAGTCCAGGGTCCCTGGGAGGCGTCAAGAAGCCCCCGGAGGTGCGGCAAGGCAGGACAGTGGGGACCTGCCTGCCAGGAGGCCGACCCCAGTGTGGGGGCAGCGTGGACAGAGACCCACACGGGCAGCTGAGGCCTGTGGGTGGTCAGCGCCATCGACAGGCTCCCCAACACCTCCTCCTCCTGACTCACTCCTTAATCAGAAAGGGAAAGGCCAGTGCCCCGGGAACAGCACCTTAGCCCACATCGAGGCGACACACACAACGGGCTGCCCTGGGAAACGCACAGGCCCCTCTCCACAGCACTCCGGCCAGAGACGCGCAGGCTGGACTGGAGCGGGGGAAACCTGCCGAGGGGCGGGCCCCGTTCCAGGGAATGGGCACAAGGACTCAGCGAGACCGCATCCCACACGGGCCTGGGCTCACGGAAGGACACTGCGGACCCAGCGGCAGTGCTGGTCTGTGACCGCGGGGACGAGAGGCAAGGTCCCTGCTCAGAGACACGCGCTCTCAGCTGCTTAAGGACAAATGTCGTCAACTTACTACTCTCAAAAGGTTAGAAACAAAAACGTGTCCGGGACTGGGAGAACAAGGGGACAGAGAGAGACAAACACAAAACCGTCTCAGCAGCGGATGAGCCTGGGCGCCAGGGATTAGCTCCGGTGACGGCACTGCCGCAACTCTGAGCTGCCCCAGGGCCAGCCGGACGGCCCGCCGCCCACAACGCACAGCACCCCCACGGCACCCCGCCTGCTCACCGCTGCGAAGGCATGCCCCCCGAATGCACGCTCTCGGGCTCTGTGGTCGCTGCGGAGGCCAACGACAGGCTGGAGCCCGACTGGGCCCGGCTCAGGTTATCAGCTGCCGGAGACAAGACGAGGCGCGCTTCCGTGAGACACGCGCCCCCCACGCCAGCCGTCTGAACAGGGGTGGGGAGGGCCGGCCCGCCACCTCTCAGCACCTGAGGATGCCAGGGCTCGGCCCCAACTTTGGAGAAGGGAAGTGGAAGCTGACAGCCGGAGGGGTGGCGGGGAGCGGAGGGAGCAGGGCCCGCGCGCCACCCCCGGCCTTGCTTACGGGGGGAGGCGCTCTTGGGTCCCAGGTCGCTGCCTGGCTCCTCCCGGTGGATGGACTTGGGCCGCGGCTTCCTGGGCCTGGCCTTGGGCTTGCCCAGGCCCTGCTCCTCCAGGATCTGCTGCTGCTTCCGCCGCAGGTACTCCTGCTTGATCAGCTCCCGCCGTGCCTTCTCCTCCTCCTTCCGGATCCGGTCTTCCTCCGCTTTACGCCTGCGGGAAGGCGGCCTGCTCACACCAGTGCCCAGAATCGGGGGGCATGACAGACCGGGTGGGCAGGCGCCTCGGTCACCTACCGCGCCTCGTCTCTCTTGAGCTCGACCTCTGCCTCCAGCTGCTGCCTCCGCACGCGGGCCTCCTCGGCCTTGCGCTGCTGCTTCAGGAGGAAGGCCGCCCGCTTCTTGGCAAGCTCATCGTCCGCCTTCTGCTCGTCCTGCAAAGCAGACATCACCTATGAGCAGCCGGACGGATCCTCGGGGGACCCCCAGTACGGTCACGCCCTGGCCCCGCCCTAAAGGTACAGATGGGACGTCTGCAGTCACCTATGAGAGGCCGGGACGGACCCTTGCAGGAACCCCGGCACCGTCAACCCTGGCTGCGCTTAATGCACCGCGAACAGGAAACGTAGTCCAGACGCTTCCTTACTCTTTTTAGCTGAGGAAGGAGCTCCCCTTTAGAGGTGCTAACAAATAGGAAACAAGCCGCACCGTTCCAAAAGCATTCAGAGTGCCAACGCTGACTCTCTATTTGCCCGAAACCCACACACTCATTCCCACAACAGGAGCGAGTGTGTTTACAACTGAAGCGCACGATTGCCAAGCAGGGGCCTGTGTGTCCTGACGAGACGGCCCTCACCGCGCCGTCGGTGTCAGCCGCCCCCGAGGTCCAGGACAGAGGAGATGCTCTCAAGACAGAGAGGAGTCTCACAGCTCACTGCCCTCTCCTCCTGAAGAAAAAGCTCCAGGACGTTTCCCGAAGCTTCTTCACCTACCCAGACTGCAACAAGGAGAAGGCAACCTCAGCCCAAAGGCCAAACGCCACCTGTTCTGTGGAGCCTTTGAACTAAGAGTGCTTTTCATTCTTACGTGGTCGGAAAACCACCACGAGGAAGTCACCTCGTGACACGTCAAAGCCACAGAGTTCCCGCTTCGGGGCCCGAGGAGCAGCTCTGCCGGTGCGCGGCCAGCTGCCCTGGGAGAGCGGGGACCCTGCAGAGACCCTGCAGCCAGGAGGCCGCACGCGCACCCCCTCTCCCCCCAGCCTCTGCAGCAGCGGCTCCGCACGACCAGGGTGGGTGATGGCCTGGCCACCGCGGGACGTGGATGCCGCCAGCCTTTACCTTGAAGAAAAAGCCAACCCCCGGCTTCTGGTCCCCCTCGCTGCCGAGGTCCACGGAGCTGTCCCGGCCTTCCGTCTCCCCGTCCTCATCAGGGGCCTTCAGGTCGGAGAGGTCCACCTCGATGAGGCTGGCCTTGCTGCGCGGGGGCTCGTCCAGCGGCACGTTCTCCTTCCCAGGTGCGGCCAGGGTGCTGAGCCCCGCCTCCTTCGCACTGCCTTCCAGCCCCTCCCTGAAGCCCCCCTGCTCGGACAGGACGTTGGCGTCTCGGGAGGACGACAGGACGAGCGTCCGCTGGTTGCTCTCGCCGTGCAGTCGGTAGCTGTCGCAGACGCACTTCTCTGCAGCCTCACCCCCGGGCTCACCGAGCCCGTCCCAGCCCGGCTCGGGGGGCGTCCGAGGCGGGAAGGGCCGCAAGTGTGGGGCGGTCTCGAGGCCAGGGGTGGGGGTCTTGCTCCGAGAGGAACCCTGCTGTCGCTCCTTCGGCACCTTCAGCTCAGCCGGTCTCCCTGACCGGGCATTCCGGCCCTGACCGAGGCGAGGGGGCTTGCGGTGACCGGTCAGGGCCGGTGGAGAGAGCGGCTCAACAAAGTGGATGGCCGCCTTGGCCTTGGGGTCCTGGGCGCCGTTGCGGGGCCCGGGTGAGGGCATGGTGGGGGACTTGAGCAGCAGCTGCTCCTGCTGCTGGGAGATCCTGAGGATGGCCTGCTGCAGCGTGCTGATGGTCTCGTTCAGCTTCTCGATGGACAGGTCGCACTCGCCCACGTCCACGCCCTCCGCGTCCTCCAGGAGCACCGCCGACAGCGCCTTGCCACGCTCCAGCTCGGGGAGGCCGGCAGGGTCCTGGGCTTTATGCGGCTGGACGAGAGCCAGGCCCTCCCCGTCCACATCTGGAGACCCCAGCAGCGCTCCCCGGCCCTCCTCCTTGCCAAGGAAGTCGTCCCCGTTGTGCTGGGCGTGCTCCCCTGTGAGGGGCCCCGCTTTCAGCGGCTGCTGGGCGGCATCGGCTCGGCCCTTCTTGACCACGTGCAGGAAGGCTGCCTTGCCCAGCTGCAGCCGCTGCCGCGCCGAGAGCGCCTCCACCTTCTTCTTCTGCGCCTCGATGGCCCTGCGCTTCTCCTCCAGCTGCATGTGCAGCTGCAGCAGCTCGGAGGCCAGCAGGCTGGCGTGGTCCCCGCCCGGCCGGCTCGGGCTCTGTTCCCGCCTCTGCTTCCACGTGGTCAGCGGGGCCGGGCAGCTCTCCGAGGCATCGGGCGTGGTCTTCTGGGAGCTGCTCGCGCTCGACTTGGTCTCACAGCTGTTGAGCCGCTGGAGCTTCCTCTCGGCAAAGCTGGTCATCTTCGCGCTCCCGCTGGCCATGGACGCGCTGCTGGTCTGGGAGACGGTGCTCAGGCATGGGCTGGAGCGGCCGCTGGCGTCGTCCTTGTCNTGGGAGCTGCTCGCGCTCGACTTGGTCTCACAGCTGTTGAGCCGCTGGAGCTTCCTCTCGGCAAAGCTGGTCATCTTCGCGCTCCCGCTGGCCATGGACGCGCTGCTGGTCTGGGAGACGGTGCTCAGGCATGGGCTGGAGCGGCCGCTGGCGTCGTCCTTGTCGTCGTGCTCCTTCACCTTCAGGTCCTCTTGCAGCTTCGCGGACTCCTCCTCCCCGCCGTACCCGGCTCTCGCCGTGGGGTGCTCCTCGCCGGCAAAGTCCTGCTCGGCCTCGTCCAGGTCTGCGACGTCCGAGTCAGAGTCCTGCCGCAGGACAGCCCAGGTGTCCAGGCCAAGGGCGCCGGGGCTCCGCGCGCAGCTCATGTAGAGCCTGCCCTCCACGTCCTTGTCGGCTCTGCCTACATGAAGGAAGAAGCCGTCGGCGGACTGTCCCTGAGACGATGGGTCAAAACCGCTGCCAGCCACAGGCCCACCATGCGTGTCCCCCGCCACCTGGGGCCCCACCTCGGCGGGCACGGCGTCAAAGCCCATAGACATCTCTGAACAGGAGATGGGGGTGAAAGTCCTGTTCAAGTCCCGAGTGAGGTGACTGCTGGGCGCCTTCTTCCGCCCCAGAGGCTGGTGGCCATCGCCAGGCCTCCTGGACGTGGAGGCCCGGGGCCGCCCCTCTCCACACTCGTCCTCCTTGGTGACCACCTGCTTCTCCTTGGCTGGCCTGAGCACGGCCGGCATCAACGGCTCCAGGAAGAAGCTGTCGGGCTTACTTTCGAAGGCGTCCGCTAGCCTCTGGGGAGACCTGGCAGCGGCCATCGGGCCAGGGTCGCCGCCCTGGTGAGCCACGTCCGTCCTCACGATGGCCAGGAGTTCCTCGTCTTCGTCCTCAATGTCAACGTTGCTCAGGAGGCTCCTCCCGTCGGTCCTGAGGGCTGCGGGCTGGGGCTGGTTTTGCGGGGTCAGGTGGATGACGCTGGAGGCCAGGCTGTCCTTGCTGATGGAGCGGGCCAGGCTGACGGTGTCGCCACCGCCGGGGTCCATGTCACTGCTCGCAGTGTGGTGGAGGGTGAAGGGTGCCGGCTGAGACACAGGCCTGCAAGGTGGGGAGAGAGGCCAAGGGACACGTCACGCCTCCGCGAGAACACAAGTCACGAGAGAGAACCCTACTCTAACACACAGGACGCGTGAACAGCTCTCCTGGGCAAAGGAAAGCCAGGAGCCTTTCAGCTCAGCAATCCTGACACTCTGGCCCAGCCCCCCTTAACCATGCTGAGGATGCCAACGAGCTTTCACGGATCTGTCAATACAAGTCCATAAGTATCGCCCTAGGAATTCGAGCTGAGACATTTTGAAAACAATTGAAAATTCCGGTAAGAAATCCATTATATGAGCTGTGGCCGTGTTTTCTAAAACAGGCCAGGGCAGAACGGGAGGAGCGGCCTCCGCTGCGTCCCTGGCTGGATCCTCGGGTCTGCCTGAGTCAAGCTGCTGTGACCCCACACCGCCCAGGGCCTCAGAAGGCTGAAAGCAGCATCGTTGTGGATGTGGATATATTCTGGGTCCCTGGACCACATCTGGGGCACTGCTCTGTTAGACTAACCAACATTTCCAGCAGAAACGTATTTGGAAACGTGGACAGGTCACCTGTTTTTTTTTTCCGTCCATGCGATGGCTGCTCCTCGAGGCTGACTGTCGGCTCGGGTTAAGGAACTGGATCGGTGTCGCTGGTCTGCGGTTTGGAGAAAACAGTGAGTGACCTCAGCATTAAATATCCAATTTTATATCACTTGAAATTTCTTCAATGTAATAACCACTTCTCAAGGAAACGCANGGGTTAAGGAACTGGATCGGTGTCGCTGGTCTGCGGTTTGGAGAAAACAGTGAGTGACCTCAGCATTAAATATCCAATTTTATATCACTTGAAATTTCTTCAATGTAATAACCACTTCTCAAGGAAACGCATCATAACTCAGCACACCAAAACTGGTCAGGGAAGCAAATAATCCCAACACAATTTTCCACAGTTTCGACGATAGGTAATGTATAAGTCAGTCCAGGTCATGAAATCATGAGAATGTCAATTACACGGCAGTATCGATAAATGATGGGCTTTCCTGGTAGCTCAGCTGGTAAAGAATCTGCCTGCAATGCAGGAGACCCTGGTTCGATTCCTGGGTCGGGAAGATCCCCCGGAGAAGGGAAAGGCCACCCACTCCAGTAATCTGGTGTGGAGAATCCCATGGACTGTATGGTCCATGGGGCCGCAAAGTGTTAGACATGACTGAGTGACTTTCACAATAAGTGATGTCAATGTCAATGAAAAGAACCAGTGAATGTCAAAGTGTAAGTTTCTGACACGAGGTAATGCCATGCTTTATGTAATTCATTAGGTTCAATATGGTCCCTGTAAAGACTATAAATTCTAAGGGACATCAATAAAATGCAAAGAGCATTCCGCCAGTCTTCTTAACCAACATCACTCCATCATGAGGCATCTGTTCATTTTGAAACTACGACGTAACGACCTCCAGAGAGAGGGATGGGGGGGCAGGGGGGGCGGTGCTTCTCACCTGGGGGGTCCTCTCCCTGCACCGTCTTCTGCTGCTTCTGCCTCAGTGGCAGTAAAGGGTGTGATGGGCTAAAAGCAGAGGCTCCCTTCCCCCTAAACACAGAGGATGGGAGAGAAAAATCATCAGCTGCCGATCTTCAAGTTCAAAACCAGACCAGCATGAATCACACCAACCTGCAAAAGATTCAGACTCCCTGGGAAAATTAATTACTGTAAAAATGAATCCAAAATGTACCAACAACATCAAGAATTCAAACTTGGATAAAAGTCCAGACTGTAGCTCGGAGACACACTGACCTCTGGTCATGGCCTATCATACAACAGGCTTCAAGTTTTCACAGCAAATTCAAGTTCGTGTTGAGGCTACGCTGCTCACCTGGGCTGGGGGGGCGCCCACAGAGGAGGTCCTCGCTCCTGACTCCCTGCAGCTTCCCATCGCCCTGAGAAGATGTGTATAAGAGACAGACCCCTGGCCCTGCCCCTGCAGGAAGGCAGCAGGCAGCGGGCTGGCGGGCGCAGCAGACAGACTTGTGCAGATGAACATGTGATGGAGCACAGCGTTCACCATGAAGACTTCGGGCGAGACGCTGGCGTGGCGCGCTAGTGTGCATTGGGGTCTCCCTGACCCTCGGCACCTCCTGCGGCCGTCTCGGGGCTCACTGGTTCAGTAGTTCTGACTTTGGTTTTGTCCAGCCTGCGTCTCACCTCTCCACTAGGGTCTGGAGATAGACGGAGGTACTGAGAGCAGAGAGCCTGTGGTGCGGATGAAGCACAAGCCCGCAGGAGAAGAGGGGTTGAGGCTCACTGCGTCTCTAGCAGAACCTTAGAATGGGGTTTTAAAAGCAACACAGGGTGAGATGACCGCAGGCACGCTTGTGACCTAACTCGTAAGACCGCCTGATGACACGATGGGGGCAGGGAGGCTGGAGGGGACTCCAGCACACGGACGCAGGCCCAGGGCTCCAGCTCACCGGGGACCTGCCCTCTTAAAGGAGAATGCATGGAGGCGTTACAAGAATGGGCTCGATTAAGGCCCCAGAAGAAACCTCGATAGGTTTTGTCACAACACAGTAAAACGAGAAATCAGTAACAGAAACGTGCAGTGTCTGTCTCCAAACTGCTAAAATCTTGAATGTGTGGAAACAAAGAACTTATTCTAAAATATTTCATGATCTAACTCAGAGTCACGATGGGATTTCCTGATGGGGGCTCACTGAGGATAGGTGTCTTTATCCGTTCAGCTCACTGGTACACCCCATGCTGTCTGGGACAACCTGGTGTTTGGTAGATGTTTGTGGAATAAATGAGCAACGTACATGCCTGAATGCACGGGCCGCAGCTCAGATGGCTTAAAGGGAGACTCGTTGGCTCAGCTCTAGTACTTTGGCGACCTGATGCAAAGAGGCGACTCATTGGAAAAGACCCTGATGCTGGGAAAGATTGAGGGCAGGATGAGAAGGGGACGACAGAGGATGAGATGGTTGGATGGCATCACTGACTCGATGGATGTGAGTCTGAGTGAACTCCCGGAGTTGGTGATGGACAGGGAGGCCTGGCATGCTGCATTAAAGACCATGGGGTCGCAGAGTCAGACACGACTGAGTGACTGAACTGTTGCCTCAGCGCGTGTCCTGTAGAGCGAGGAGTTTAAAAACCAGCATGCCAGGCTGATCTCAGTGCATTTGACAATAACAGAGAAGTAAACCAGAAAAAGCTGTAGGAAGGAGAATGAAGAGTGGCCTTCTGTCTCTGCTGGTCGGAAATCATCCGAGCACAAGGGGAAGCCGGGCTGAGCCGCAGGTTCTGCCCTGGGGGACGTGCCCCCCGGTGTGGGGGGCGGGGCAGGGGGTGCAGAGGAAGCCGAGCGAGAGCCCGGGAGCCCCCGGAACTGACGACCCCGGCACCAGGAGCAGGGCGTGAGAGGAGGGGTCCGGGCTTTCCCTCCCAGCAGCAGTCAGGGCCCGGTGTCCCCAGCCGCGCTGCCCCAGGCGCTGTGTCCGGGACACACCGCGGTCCCTGGGTTCCGGCCTTTCTCCTCTCTGACACCACTGCTCTTTGCTTTACGACTGACTGGTGACTGGGCTGCATGGACATCGGTCTCCTGGTCACGCTTTTAACCCCAGGGTGGTCGACAGATGGGAGTTTCTGGCCCCGCTTGTCGGTTGGCAGGTCGGCGTTGCGGTGCGGGGGCTGCTCTCCTTGCGTCGGGATGGTCTCGTGGAGTCTTGCTTCTTGCGGCACACTGACCCATTCATCGTTCTTTCACTTTGATTGTCCAGATTCCTGTGTGTTTCCCTCTGCCTCAGCTAAAGCACTGAGAGCTGGGCAGGGGGCGCAGACGCCGATGTTCTGTGGGAACCTGGCGCCTGGCGTGGCCCACAGACTGTGGGGCGGGCGCCACCGGTGAGGGGGGAGTGCAGTGGGACCCCACCCCACATGTGCCAAACAGCACGCCTTGGACGAAAATCATGAGTGGAAAAGCAAAATTTTAAAAACTTGGAAAAAAATAGGAAAATATTGTTACGACATTGGTAATGGGATGGATTGTTTAAATTACAGAATAGCACAAGCACCAGGAAAGACTCCTGCATTTAACTGTGTAAAGCTCACTGTGGTGACAGAGAGACGTCATGAAGCCGAACGGTAAAATGTGCACAAAAGTGTCCAGAATGAATGTGAATGGCAGCGGGCTGCCACACTGTCGCTTTGTGACCAGCACGGAAAGAATTCCGACAAGTCAGTCGGATTTGAAGAGCCTGAGGGGTAATAAGAGCAGGCTTTTCCCAGAAGAGGTGGTCCAGGCGAGCACACGGCCCAGCACAGGGAGGGGCCAGATGCCACGGGCAGGCTGGGGTGTGGCCAGGCCAGGAGTGGGCAGCGTAGCTTGTGACCCCTTCTGGAAGGGTTCCCGGTGAAGAGAACATGCAAGTTTGCTTTTTCATAATAGTGAAAATTGTGGAATCCTAAGTGAAAGTGAAACTTGCTCTGTTGTGTCCGACTCTTTGCGACCCCACGAACTATACACAGTCCATGAAATTCTCCAGGCCAGAATACTGGAGTGGGTAGCCTTTCCCTTCTCCAGGGGATCTTCCCAACCCAGGGGTTGAACCCAGGTCTCCCACACTGCAGGTGGATTCTTTACCAGCTGAGCCACCAGGGAAGCCGGGAATCCTATATAGCCATTGGGAAATTGTGGAAACCTCTTAACGAGATGGGAATGCCATTGTGGGAAAAGACCCTGATTCCAGGAAAGATGGAAGGCAAAAGGAGAAAGGGGGTGGTAGAGGATGAGACAGTTGGATAGCATCACCGACTTAATGGATGTGAGTTTGAGCAAACTCCAGGAGATGGTGGAGAGCAGGGGAACCTGGTCGGCTACAGTCCGTGGGGTTGAAAAGAGTTGGACACAACTTAGTGGCTGAACAACAGCAAATGCAGCTGTTGAATGACAAAATCTGCTCACGTCAGCACAGAACTGCTTAGAGACACAATTCTGGGTCTGGGGGAACTAACAGGCTGCCGCCTGCTAGGCGTGGCTTGTTGCCGTGAGTACTGTCTGCGGTCAGCCAGGAGCTGTGTCCATGATTCGTGGGGCAGGCCTCATGTGGTGCAGACGCCACACGAATAGGTCCCAGGGCTCAGAGGGTGCTGCCTGGGGCTGGGTGGGTCAGCACTGGGTGCTTTCCCAAGAGAAGATAAGATTTAGGTCCGAGAAGGGACGATGTCAACATTTGTTCACTCAGTGGAGGGTACCTGGGAGTCTGATCTTTATATTTGTAATATTTCACAATCTGAATTTTAGAGTAAAAGGAACATTTCTTAGCAATATAATTGTTACTCAACTTATGAAAGTTTTCTCTTGAGAATTCACAGTGTTAGGGCATCTCCACGTAGGACAGAATTCAAAGATAAATCCCATTTGTGTGTGAGATTTCTAAATCGTTGAAAATGACTTCTTAGGAGTAAAGTTTTTCTTTTTTTTAATTGTGAATATTCTTTATTTTTTATTTATCTATTTTTTAATTTTTACTTTATAAGTTTTTCTAAAGTAAGTTTCTCAATCCTGTTTGTTTATTTACAGGCAGAGTTAAGTCGTCAGTACAGCCACTTCTAGTTTAGCCCTGGGTGGTATCTGGGTGTTCTGGTCGCTCCTGAGGGTGGGCCCACGTCCCCCTCAAGAGCCTGTTGAGTGGCCCAGCGTGGGTGTCCCCGCTGGAATTTTCTGGCTGAGGGTCTGGCATCCTGCAGAACTGCATGAAATGGAACAGTTGTCCTGCTCCGGGTACAGACAGCCAGCAGAGGGAGGCCGAGCTCTGCGGGCCTCCTGGCTTCTGTGATGAGCAGCGTCCTGTACATTTCTGCAGGATGAGCCTGACGTTCCCCGTTTTATGCTCCCCTCTCCCACCCGTGGACATAGTGTCATTGGAAGGACTCGGGGGAGAAGCTTGGTTAAATGTGCACTGACCTCATGCAGCCAGGTGTTTATAAACTGAAAGGTGATTGTCACAGTTCATGCTTAAAAGTTCAAGTAATTTCTGTATACTTTTTAGATGTTAACAGTTAAATTCAGGTCTTGGAGATTTTCCCTATCTTTTTCTTAGTGTTTTCTTTCTATATTTAGCATTACTTGTAATCACTTGTAATGTTTAATAAGCTTTTTACCTTTTTAAATGTCACTTTTACCTTCAATTAAAATGTTTTTCAGTTGAAAGTTGTATACATACATGCGCACGCAGATCTGTGCGTGCGTATCGTGAAACAGCCTGTCTTTATAATAAATTGCAGTTTTCTTTTTATCTATTAGATATATGCTTGAAGGAGGTGNACTTGTAATCACTTGTAATGTTTAATAAGCTTTTTACCTTTTTAAATGTCACTTTTACCTTCAATTAAAATGTTTTTCAGTTGAAAGTTGTATACATACATGCGCACGCAGATCTGTGCGTGCGTATCGTGAAACAGCCTGTCTTTATAATAAATTGCAGTTTTCTTTTTATCTATTAGATATATGCTTGAAGGAGGTGACGTCGATGGCTGACAGTCTGTATAACATTCGGCTTCTGAGAGAATTCTCCAATGAATATCTTAACAAATGCTTTTATCTCACCCTAGAAGATATGCTATATGCCCCTTTAGTGTTGAAGGTAATAATCAATTATCAAAGCACATTTCTGAAACCATGTGGGAACAAGCTGTTTACTGTATCCTTGATCTTTTCTGTGTTTTCTTTTAGCCAAATGTTATGGTTTTTATTGCCGAGCTCTTCTGGTGGTTTGAGAATGTCAAACCAGATTTTGTCCAGCCCAGGGATGTTCAGGAACTGAAGGATGGTGAGTGGCAGGCTTCCGTGCATGAGAGTGCTCGGGAGGTGTGCTTACAGGCCCCTGCCTTCATGCCGCAGTGGGGTTGAATCAGGGCTTTCTCTAGGAGCACCAGGGGGCTTGATGGGCTGTGAGCGGTCTGCCTCCGAAGCCCAGGTCTGGCCACCAGGACTAGCACTGGCACCATCTTTCTTGGGCCAGTATTCTGGGAGCAGCTTCAGGCTGGGCCCGACCTCCTCCCCTGAGCCCCCGGGGGCTTGAGCTGCAGTGGCCACTGAGGCGTTCGGTCGCAGGCTGGGCCCAGCAGACCAGCCGCTCCCTGAGGGTTTGGCTGCAGGGCGCCCCGGTCAGCTCCGTCCCCAGGCCCAGTGAGGAGGCTGCGCGCTGGGGGTCCGTGCACCCTCCCTCGCTGCTCTAGTCTGGCTTGTGTCTTTTGATTTTAGTACTTATTTTGTTAAAATATTTGTTGTATTCGTTACAGAATATGCCTAATGACCTTGAAACCAGGTTTGTTTTTTGTTTTTTTTTTTGAGAAGTTTGGTTTCATGTAAAAGTTTTGTTTTTGGTACTTTTAAAAATGGATTTTTTTTCTTAAAGATTCTTCTCGCTAGTGTTGTAAGTAGCGGTAAATAACAGGACTGTTCTTATAAAATTGTTTCTGCAGCTAAATCAGTGTCGCACCCCAAAAGCAGCCGGCCCCCAGTTCCCATCTCCAACGCCACCAAGCGCAGCTTCCTGGGCGGCCCCGCAGCGGCAAGCCCGTCCGACCCGCAGCCCCCCGCCCTGCCGCACCACCTGCAGCCCGGGGAGCCTGAGCCCCTGTAAGTCTGAGNGGAGCCCTGGGCCTGCGTCCGTGTGCTGGAGTCCCCTCCAGCCTCCCTGCCCCCATCGTGTCATCAGGCGGTCTTACGAGTTAGGTCACAAGCGTGCCTGCGGTCATCTCACCCTGTGTTGCTTTTAAAACCCCATTCTAAGGTTCTGCTAGAGACACAGTGAGCCTCAACCCCTCTTCTCCTGCGGGCTTGTGCTTCATCCGCACCACAGGCTCTCTGCTCTCAGTACCTCCGTCTATCTCCAGACCCCAGTGGAGAGGTGAGACGCAGGCTGGACAAAACCAAAGTCAGAACTACTGAACCAGTGAGCCCCGAGACGGCCGCAGGAGGTGCCGAGGGTCAGGGAGACCCCAATGCACACTAGCGCGCCACGCCAGCGTCTCGCCCGAAGTCTTCATGGTGAACGCTGTGCTCCATCACATGTTCATCTGCACAAGTCTGTCTGCTGCGCCCGCCAGCCCGCTGCCTGCTGCCTTCCCGCAGGGGCAGGGCCAGGGGTCCGGCGGTAGCCCACTCCTGCACAGTGGCACTCTAAGTGAGACCAAGTCTCCAGAGTCCTGACTCGATCTCATATAAACTCACCGCACACCTGTCTCCTTCCCACCCAGGATGCAGCCCAGAGGCCCACCTCCCCCTGAAAGATCCCCCTCAGCTGCAGGCCTGGGTGTCCAACGGGCCTCCTGGCTTTGTCCTGCCGGCAGGGGGCGTCCCCGAGTCCTCCGGTCTCAGCTCCCATGGCACGTGGCCCAGGCCCCACAAGCACAGAGGCCTACCAGGCCCAGGGCAATCAGGTGCCGATCCAGGGCTTTTCACTAAAGATGGGGACCCCTCCCGGAATCTGAGACTCCCCCTTTCACCATCAGCTGTGCGTTTTAAACTACCAAGCCCAGCATGTCTGCTTGGGTCGGGGAGGGACCACGGTCAGCCCTGTGCCAGCTACGAGCCTGGCAGACACTCCCTGCACAGCGGCGGTCAGGACATCCGTGGAACTCACGCCCCCGCCCTGCCCCACGTCAGAGAGGCAGGTGCAAAGCAAACCCACAGCGGCAGCCCTGTTCCTGACGGTGCCACTTGGGCATCACTCACGCCTCTCCCCACGGGCTGGCACGGGCACTGCGGCGACACACGCGACCCGGTGATGCCACCGACACCAGGCCACGGGGGCCCCTCACAGTGTGTCCACAGGCTGGATTCCGCACTCTTCCCAAACTGCATTCAGGACGCTTTACCTCGACTGGAGTGGGGCTGACCAGCTCTTAGCTGTCCCGAGATGTAAGTCCGATTACTGATAGGGAACGCGCTACCATATTTGTCCCAGCCCCACCCCCCCACCAGGGAGAACGCAGGCCAGGCCCAGGCGTGCCATCGCCAGATCTACGCGTCCACGCGCTGCCCCAGTGACGCTGAAGACTCAGGGTTACTGCCGCCCGCTTCATCACTTACACTGGCAATCCGCGTGTCCTCTGGCACCCCGGAGGCGCAGGCCACACTCACCGTCCAGCTTCAGCTGCCCCGGGCAGTAGTAGTGGACCACGGCCAGGAGCGCCNTTACCTCGACTGGAGTGGGGCTGACCAGCTCTTAGCTGTCCCGAGATGTAAGTCCGATTACTGATAGGGAACGCGCTACCATATTTGTCCCAGCCCCACCCCCCCACCAGGGAGAACGCAGGCCAGGCCCAGGCGTGCCATCGCCAGATCTACGCGTCCACGCGCTGCCCCAGTGACGCTGAAGACTCAGGGTTACTGCCGCCCGCTTCATCACTTACACTGGCAATCCGCGTGTCCTCTGGCACCCCAGAGGCACAGGCCACACTCACCGTCCAGCTTCAGCTGCCCCGGGCAGTAGTAGTGGACCACGGCCAGGAGCGCCGCCCCGTGGCTGCCGTCGCGCATCAGGTCCTCCAGCAGCGGGAAGTGGGGCGGCTGCCGCGCGCACAGCTGCTCCCGGCGGTAGCGCACCTGTGGGTGAGAGGGGCCCGGTCACTGCGCGCGAGGCCGGCGCTCAGCGAGCGTCCACGGCAGCTGGCCGGACCACAGTCAGAACAACAGCAGCCACGCGCGAAAGCCTCGCGGTCGGGTGACGCCCTCTGCCTGGAACACGCGTCCAGACCCAGGGAACCGGGCTTCCTGGCCACAGCGGGCGACCGCGGTGAGCTGCTCAGGACGCCGGCCGTCTCCCTCTGAGGGCCAGGCATCCCGGGGAAGGAGGCAGGACACACGCCTATGTAGCCAGGGGCTGCACACGGTCCACGGGTGAGAAACAAGTTACGTGGTAAGCACCCTATGCCGGGAAGACCCACGTGACTGGCCCTTCTCAGAGCCAGCAGCAGCTCGGCGTCATGAAAAACACAAGGCAGCATTCACAGAGCACCTGGGAAACCCCCGAACCAGCGCAGACAAAGGCCGCCTGACTACTCACCAGCCCCTCGGGCAGGCGCACGGCGGCCGGGAATCTGAAGGCACGTGAAGTGCTATTAAAAAACCATAAGCACTTTTCCCAAGGTTTCTGCGCCGCTGTCTTTATCGACAGGAAACGAGTGCTCAGAGCGGAGCCTCCCCCGCCCGCAGGTGCCACCCTGTAACTGGGCCTTGCTCGGAGCGTGGACACACAGGCCGCCCGCCAGGTAACCGCATCCTGCAGTGCGGGTAAGCCTGGCGTTTCTGCAGCCACGCTTTCCCCAGGGTAGAAGAGCACAGTGCTGGCTCGAGGGACAAAGCCCGTTGTGCTCATGGAGGGTTTCCGGAAGCCGCGCAGGAGAGTCAATCAGCCCAAGGAAAAGCCCCCGGCAGCGACCCCGGGAGAGCCAGCGCCAGGCAGTCAGCAGCGGCGTGTGCACGGAACATGCCCCACCTGGGCCCGTGCGATGCACACCACTCCCACCAGTCTCCATGGGGACTTTTAACTTGTTTCTCGGCCTGGTGCAGGCTCCCGCCCGGGGCCAAGCCCAGGGGCTCCCGCGTGCAGCCCAAGGCATGCGCCTGACCAGCCTCCACACGCACACACATGGCACACAGCACACAGCAGAGCACGGCATGCAGGAAAGCGGATGGTTTCTCACTCAGGACAGATGGTGTGCGTCTGCATTGGGGAAAGCGCTGACCCCTTGGGTCCGGGAGCCGCCACCGCCCCTCGAGGGGGCCCTGCTCCCAGCCCTGGGCCCGCCCACACTCAGCCCGCTGCCGAAGAGCGGGCTGCCTGAGAGGAGACCGACCACCCTGGAGGAGACCCCGAGGGCTCTGCTCCCGGCCACGCCTCCCAGTGAGGTCCTCGTCTCATCTGACACCCTCCTTCCGGGGCACCTGCATGCCTCACGGTCCTCACTACGCCTTGGACCTGCTTTCACAGTTTACTCTCTGGCCTTCACTTTTCAACAAGTTAAGAAATATATAAACACTCAAAAAAAAAATAGGCCTTCCCCCTCTTTGTGATTATTACATTCCAAAGAAGGGAAATTATCCATCAGCCACAAAGCGGACTCTTTCATGTAGATCCCACTGACAGTTTATATCCACTGTATCTCCTGTATAATCGAATCCTAAGGACCATTTGATCCAAACAATTAAACTAAAGGGACAGGCAAAAATAAGGGAGCTTCAAAAAATTTGTTCTCCAGAACTTCATTTTAAAGGGCGTCACCTGGAGCGCCGAGTATTTGTGCGTAGGAAACGGTATACACACTGGGTCCGTTTCCAGAACGGTCGCCGGTGCCCTCCCCACCAGGGAGAGCAAGCCAAGGGCCACTCGGCACAGCGTGCCACGGGCCACGCCTGCAGAAACCTGCAAGAGAGGGAGCAGATCCTGCCCCTGACCCTGAAGTTCATCACATAAAGCAGGAAACTGCCTCTTCAAAGGAGAAGCATGAAGCTGTCTGTCAAGTTTACCTAAGCAAGCGGGCAGACCACGCTCCGGGTGGCGGCTACAGAAGGCCTCCCTGGAGCTGAGAGGGCCGCGCCGCGGTCCACTCTGCCCAGAGCGGGCCAGCCCTGCCCCGCAGGAGGTGCAACAAACCACCAGGGACGACACTCAAACAAAGACACAGGCGCGAGCGGTTTGAAATGGAAGCAAGTGATGGCGGCGGACAGCCGTCTGATGGCGGCCGGGTGCGCGCGGGGTCCACTTACGGGCACTAACTTCCAGTACCACTTGGAGGGAGACTGCTCAGGAGGCGAGGGAAGGAAGGCAGGAGAGGAGTCAGCAGGCAGGTCCGCGTGAGGACGGACGAGACGCACGCAGCACGCCACGTTCACACGGGAGGGGCGCCGCCTCCGAGAGGCGAGATGTGCCCAGTGCACGTGGCCCGGGACGCTCGGCACTAGCAGGGGACCCAGGGGACACCACGGGCACCACCACGACGCTGGCCTCTGGAGGCGTGCGGGCCGGGCCCCACAGAGGACAGGCACTGAGCCTGCTCAGAGAGGGCCTCGGCAAGCCGTCTGCGCCCGTCTGAGGAGGGGGCCTCACGGCAGCATGGCCGGGGTGAAGGACCCGTGGACAGCATCCCAGGGCCCGGGAGGCAGCGAAAGGAGCTCCCTTGACCCACAGCCCTGGGACCGCAGCCTCAGCCAGCCACGGTGTGCACACGCGGAGGAACACAGATTCAATCACACACACACTTGGCACCCCCATCCCAAAAAAGGGACAAATAGGATGGAAGCGTCTCATTTCGCTGGACACGGGACCTTCACCCTCCTGAAGCCCCCACTGGACGCATGGCCCACGGGGACTGCTGGCTGCCAGGAACGCCCCCTCCTGTGCTGACTCCCCTCGGATGACCCTCACACCCTCCCTCTGCTCCCCCACCCTCCCAAGTTCAAGTTCAATACTAGGCCACCCCTGCCTGGAAGAAAGGGCAGCGGGCTGCCAAGCCCCCGCCGCCAGGGCAGGGCCCCAGGGCACCCACTCCCTGCCTGGCAAGTGAAACGGAAGAACAAGCAGGGAGCCCACACAGACATGATTCTCTACGACCAGGAGCTACGGCAATGGGGTGTTCCAGAGAAGTGAAATTTACCCTTTACCTTTTGATGAGCTGGACTTTCCAGTAACTGCTGCTTTAACTTAACTTCTTTCTCTGTTATCTCTCTCATTTTAAGGTTTACCTACAGTGGAAGAAATCAGATGCATTAGGGAGGCAACTAAGACTGATTTCCAGCACTGGGGTGTATGTCCCTCCTTCACAACCCAGACCCCACCTCGCCTGTGTGAACTCTGATTCTCAGATGCAGGTAGTATTTAGACCAGTACACACCTGCGGAAATACACAGACCTCGTGACCTATGACTCCGACCCCGTGACCCATGACACAGAGGAGGGGGAAAGGCCCGGCGCCCCCTGGGGCCTGTGTGCTGCTCCCGCCTCATCACCTCACCCCGGTGCTCGGGCGGCACCACGTCACCGAACACCGCCGGTGCCACGGCCTGGCTGAGACCCGCCCCAGACACCCGATGGGAGCTCGCACACTCCCTGACACCAAAGGAACACCAGCAACCATCGTCAGACACCCGGAAGCACTTACTACAACCGCACAGAAATAACAATACCCTTTTCTGGAATTATTAACCCAAAGATAAGATCAAAACTGCAAATTACAAAATAATACCATGGAGAAAAAAACAAGGCTAATGGGCATGTGGTTAAAACTACGATCAGATGAAATGCCACAGAACTGAAAGTCTTATCGTTAAAAAAGAACACAAAGAAGTGAACTCACACAAATCAAATCAAGGGCAGGGAAAAACCTTTTTTTTAATATTTATTTATTTGCCTGCATCAGGGGTCTTAGTTAAGTCATGTGGGATCTTCCGTTAGGGCACACAGGTTCTCTACTTGTGGCACGTGGACTTCCGGAATCACGGCGCGTGGACTTCCGGAGCCACAGCGCACAGGCTCAGCAGTTGCATCTCACAGGCTAAGCTGCTCCTGCGGCAGGTGGGATCTCAGTTCCCCAACCAGGGATCAAACCCACACCCTTTGCATTACATGGTGGATTCTTAACTACTGGACCACTGGGACAGTTGGAAAAAATGTTTTTTAAAAGAAAAAGATAAAAGTAAATATAGAAATATTCTAAAATAAATTAGAATGTACACATACATGGATAAGTGATAAAGGTAATATGGTAAAAACACTAGTTATAAAATCTAGGTGGTGGGCACAGGACATTCTCTAGTTCTTTCAACTCTTCGGCATGTCTAAAATTTTTCACAATTAAACATCGGAAATTAAAAATTTGGGGAAATTTGATTATGCCATAAAGTACCTTCCTAACATGGAAATGATTTTCTGATTGGATTGATGCAATGTTAACGAATGTAGCTTTTGATATGGTCTCATTAGGTGTGACAACACTGGGAAGATCTATACAAGTCAGTGGAACAGCTTTCCCATTGACAAGGTGCAACCTCAGAAAACCACGGGTAACAGGGCCAGGAAAAGTGTAAGAAAGATTTCAATATGACAAGAGTACAAAAAGTTCACTGGGCTACTCAAGGAGCTGAGACCAGTGCTCTGAGACAACCTGGCGGGCTGGGCTGGGCTGGGAGGTGGGAGGGAGGTTCCAGAGGGAGGGGACACGTGTACACCTATGGCTGAGCCATACTGATGGCACGACAGAAAGCAAAACAATAGTGTGAAGCAAGTATCTTCNAAAAAGTTCACTGGGCTACTCAAGGAGCTGAGACCAGTGCTCTGAGACAACCTGGCGGGCTGGGCTGGGCTGGGAGGTGGGAGGGAGGTTCCAGAGGGAGGGGACACGTGTACACCTATGGCTGAGCCATACTGATGGCACGACAGAAAGCAAAACAATAGTGTGAAGCAAGTATCTTCCAACTCATCTCAAGTAGAAAAGAAAAGAGCAGCAAGACCTCTCAAGGGTTTTCAAAACAAAAAAGTTCACTGGGCTCGTACCTAGATCACATAAAAGAAACCTTGCAACAAGACCAAGACAGTCAGGTTTTAAAATGAGTAAAAGATCCGTACAGACATTTCTCCAAAAAAGATCTACGAATGGCCAATAAACACACGAAAAGAGGGTCCCCGTTACTACCATCAAGGAAAGTGAAAGGCGCTCAGTTTGCGTGACTCTTTCTGACCCCATGGACTATGCAGCCCATGGAAGTCTCCAGGCCAGAATACTGGAGGGGGGAGGCGTCCCCTTCTGCTGGGATCTTCCCAACCCAGGATTGAACGCGCGTCTCCTGCCAACTGAGCTATCAAGGAAGCCCATCATCAGGGGAATGTGAATTTCAACTACAATGAGACACCACCTCATACCCTCCAGAACGGCTGGAAACAAAGCAGCAGAAAGTGCGTATCAGCAAGGACAGGGGAAGCTAGAAACCTCAGGTGCTCGGGGAAAAGAAAACGGTGCGGCTGCTGTGGCCAGCCTGCCAGCTCCTCACAGGGCCCGTGCGACCTGGCAATTCCACCCCGAGACACAAGCCGAAGAAAGACGAAGACACGGCCGCACACACACTCATGCAAGAACATTTACAGCAGAATTCACAACAGCCAGAAAGTGGAAACGCAAATGTCCGTCGGCTGAGGAATGGCTAAACAAAACTTGGAACGGCTGAACAGCGTGGTGTACACAACTCCAGAAAGGAGTGGGTACTGTAAGTCCCACAGCAAGCGTGCACCGTGCAAGCGCCACGACAAATGGAGAGAGTCAGACCCGAGGGGCCACACGCTGTAGGTTTCATTTAAATGAAACGTTCGCAACAGGCAAATCCACACAGACACAAAGCAGAGGAGGGGCTGGCGGGGGCTGGGGACGGGGCAACAGGGTGCGACTGCAGATGCAACCAGCGTGATGCAATGTCTGGAACTGGTGGTGACGGCCGCACGGCCTGGAGAGCACCGTAAAACTCCGCTGAAAGATACACTTTAAAACGGAGAATTTTACAGCATGTAAAATTATATGTGAACTATATACGTGAATTATATCTCAACTTTTAAAAAAATGCTCATTAATAATGGTTTCGAATTCCACATTTTGGTTAACCTTCAAGAAACTAGTCAAGTTTTGGGGTAGAATGAAAAAATGACGTGTATGATTATCTGGAAAGATTGTGAAAACACTGTCCTCTTCAACTATGCATCCACGGAAAATCAGATTTTCTTCACATACGTCAATAAAAACAACATGTTGCAGCAGATGAAATGCAAACCCAGACATCTCCAGCATTGGGTTAAGTGCAGTTCATCTAAACTGCAATTGCCTAGAAGAGATCTGTGAGAAACCCACCTCAAACAGAAAGACGAGGAGAGACTAAACGTAACAGGAAGGGGGACCCCTGGAGGCCCGGTGGTGAAGAATCGCTCGCCAACGCAGAGGACGCGGGCTCAAGCCTTGGGTCCGGGAAGATTCCACGCGCTGAGGGGCAACCAGGGCCGCGAGCCACAACTACAGAGGCCCAGGAGCCCTAAGGCCTGTGTCTGCAACGAGCGCAGCCCCGGCGTGCCCGAATCAGGGAAAGCCCACGCGCAGCAATGGAGACTCAGCGCAACCGAAAACGAACAAATTTTTAAAAAAAGGAAGAGGAAGGGAAGAGATGTGCTGGTCAAGAGAAGGCTGGAGCCAAGGACCATCACCTGTGATAAAGGGACACTTTGCGAATATAAAAGGACAGAAAAATCCTAACAGCACACAAACGTAGCAACACGCAAGAACAAAGGAAGCAAGGGCGGGCGCGACCAACAGGCAGAGCAGACGCAGCCCCGTCTGGAGGCTCCAGCACTCCTCTGGCAACTGCCTGACGGGGCATGAGGCCCCCGATGATGCACCCCACCCACAGCAACCTGAACCGACACGTGCGGCGTGCCGAGCCGACCACAGAGAGCACGGGGAACACCCGGCAAGACCACACCGTGGAGCCAGAACACGCCTCAGTGAGCCTAGGACGGCAGTCACACAACGCTCTGACCACGCCGGAATGAGAAACCAACGCCCCAAAAATGCCCAGAGCCACCCCACCAAACATGGGAACTAAACCACAAGCTTCCAGACAGCCCACTGATGAAACAAGGGTCCACGAGTGAAATAAAACATCTTAAAGAGAAGGAAGGAAGACCACAGCATGTAAGACAAACGTGCACAGTGCGGCTAAAGCACCGCTTAACGAGGAGTTACTAACTTTAAACATTCATATCGAAGTGAACAAGCACGTAGAAGAATTAATCCCCTACTTTACCCAGAAAGGAGAGAAAACTAAATTCAAAATAAATAGAAAACAAAGAAAGCAAGAAGAGAAAATAACTGGAGAAATTAATAAAAATCAAAAGCAGGTTTTTTCGAACATTAATAAAACTGACAAACTAGACCAACAAAGGGAAGAAAAAAAGACAGAAATTACTAAGAGCGGGAAACAAGATGGGACATCACCAGGGATCACACACACACACGAAAGGACAACAAAGAAACATGAACGTGATGATCAAGTCAAAATCTAAATAAAATTGACAAATTCTTTGGAAGGAACTGCCAACACTGACACGAAATTAAACAGAAATCCTAAATACCTTACATGTACACTGAAGAAGTTAAATTCATAATTAAAATCTTCCCACTAAGAAAACTCCAAGCCCAGATAGCTTCAGCAGTGAATCCATCAAAGACTTCAGGACAAAATAATACTAATCGTACAAACACTGTTTCACAAAATCAAGGAGGGACTACTTCCCAACTCGTGTGCTTTGACATCGGCCATCATCCTGATGCTGAAACAATAAAAACACAAGAAAATGCGCCAAAGAAGGCGCCGGATCTCTAGACCTTCAGATGCACGAGACACTCCTGAACCTCTAGACCTTCAGATGCACGAGACACTCCCGAATCTCTAGACCTTTAGATGCACGAGATACTCCTGAAACTCACTAAGACAAGCCGCCTCATTAAACCTGGGCCAACTACCCGAACGGACACCTAGCAAAACACACAGAAACACCTTTAGTTGTTAGGGAAATGCCGACCAGCACCACGAGGTGTCTCTACACAGCCACTCACGGCTGATTGGAAAGACAGACGCCACTGGGGATGGGCAGAGCGTAGACGCCAGGACCCTCGTCCCGCACCCGGCCAGGCCCTACTCTGCCTCCAGATTCCCCCGGGGCGCTTCCCACCCGCACCCCCACAAGAAGCCGGCCGGAGCATAAGAGGGGCTGCCACCGCCACGAGGCGATCTCACAGGCACCGACCCCGCCCGGAAGTCCACAACGAGCACGAGCGCCCCCACCTCACTGGGCATCCCTCACCCGCGAGGCCCCGCCCTGCACAGGGGAGGAACCAAGAGCAAGGGGATCACCTCAGCAGTCGTCCCAGTCATCCCGGCAGAACGTCTTCCCCGAGACGCGCAGGCCCCGCCAGGCTCTGCCCTGCTTCTCGGCTGACCCTGGATAAAGCCCTACACGACGAGGACGCGTGTGCGAGCTGTACAGCGAGAAATGCACAAGCTCCCTGCACGGAGCACCACCCCGAGGGCCGCCCGGCTTCTGCCCCTCTGCTCTGTGAGTGCAGTGTCCCACACGTGGCACCTGTCTGCAGGGAGGGGTTTAATAACCACAGGCTCCAGCGGAATCCCATCACCACACAACACGGAAAACGAACATTCTTCACATGGATCGTACAGACGGTCACACTGTGAGCTTCTAAATGCCAAAGGAGAAAACGGCGCTCAAGAAGATCCCTTTCCTCTTAATCAAACGCCTTCTGAAACTGAGACCTCAATGAATGCACACTGGGTGCCCGAGATAAAAACAACAAGAATTTATGAAGCGGGACCACCAACACACAACGCAGCCCCTCACCCTTCCGTCTGCACACACAGGAGCCTGTCTGAGCCACAGCGGACAGTCTCCTGGGCCTCCGGCTGGGCCACGTCTCAGCAGGATCCACGGGAAGGTGAGGCTCTCGGGGAGAAGGGACCCGCACCCACGGGGCACCCCTGGAGCTTCAGGCCGCTCGCCTGCCTCCAGCAGGGCCCCCGCGCTCACCTTGTTGACCCAGAAGACCATGGCATCCTCAAGGTCGTACGGGAGCTCTTTGGAGGCGCTGAAGGTGGAGAAGCGCTTGACGCTGGCCACCACCTTCTCAATGCTGATCATCTCCACTGTGTAGGCCATCATGAGGGCATCCACCATCGCCATGTGGGCGCTCTGCAGGCAGAGGCAGCAGTCGGTCACCCTCCCCTACCCCGCAGCCCAGGGTCAGGCGGAGACCCTCCCCACACCCACACGTGAGCCCTCCTAGGGTCAGGTCAGCTTGGTCCCGCATCCTCCTCTCCAAGGATCCCGTGAGAGCTCAGCCGTGAGAGAAGACACCAGACGGGCCTTAGGCCACGTGACCACCGCTGGCCCCAGGCAGTCAGGGGCCTGCACACTGAACTCACACCTTGGAGCCCTTTCTTTCCGGAACCCATAACATCCTCCCAACCCAAAACACACCCAGCCAGGCCAAAAACCAGAGAACGCAGAACACCCGAGAACGGCCTAAGCTAAAGTCACATGGGAGGCGCCAGGCGGTGGCTCGACCTGGAGCAGCCTGGCCCGGAAACGCCAGGCTGGTGAACGGCTGCGGAGAAGGATGGGGAGGGGGACGCTTGGGGAGGAGAGGCGTGTCTGTCTATTTTGGCACGAAAATTCTTAAAAGATAGACGTGAAACAATCTCAAAGCGGGCTTGGCAACTCCATGTCGCCACCTCAAATTCTTGTTGTTTTTACCGCAGCCGGGGTGGGGCAGCACTACCCCGGGGACATGCCAGGGGAAGCCGCCCCCACCCCGTTCCAGCCTAGCCACATCCCGCCGAGAGAAGGTGGTCTCAGGCCCAAAGTTTCGGGGCAACTCCGCTGCGCTGCAGGGGCACAGAGGCCGCCCCCACCGCCCAGGCCACTCACCATCTTGATGGGCGCATGGCTGAGGTCAGGTTCCGTCACAGGGGTGTCGTCACTCTCCATCACATAAATCCCTTTCCGGGACAGGGCCTGGATGACAGACTGGTGTCCCTGCAGGGCGGCCACCTGGTCCCCCTTGAGGATGAGGCTGCACACACGGCAGTACAGCTCACTGGACAGCAGGAGCTTGATGACCGGAGGCTTGATGTGCTCCTGCTCGTACTGGTCGATGTAGAAGGGGTCCCTGAGGTCCTCGGGGATGTCATCTGCAGCGACAGGAGACCCCCGCGTGTGGGCGTTACCCCCAAATGCAGCCACACCGGCCACTCGCAATCACTTCCCGCCTCCTGGAGCTGCTGGTGGGACAGTGGCTGGAGGATGTTGAGTTGGGGACACGGGTGTGGGGACGGTTGTCTGCAGGGCGAGGTCTGCAGAGACCTTGCCCTTGATTCACCAGGAGTGTCGGGAGCCAGGGCAGACCTGGGTCTGCCACACCACAGCGATCCAGGCTCAGGATGCCGGGGTGGCCGTGGGAAAGGCAACAGAGGAGAGGATTTGGACAAGCCCGTGGTTAACACGGGGCCACAGCTCAACACGGAAGGGTCAGAGCTCAAGGTCTCATCATGCAAGCAGGACCACGTGTGGGCCGGAAGCAGGACCCGCGCACGGCGGCCTGGCCTTGACCGGGTGCGCCTCTCACAGCCAGTCAGAGCCTCGCCTCGAGGGCAAACCACGGACGCTATGAAGGCCGATCTCCCAGGGTCCGGTGAGGATTAAATCACAACACGCGAGTAAGTCACGACGCTGACAGCAGAGCCCGGAGCTCCACAAAATTCACACAAGTACCGGTTATCAATTTTAATATCAATCAGGCTAAAAAGACGGTCAAGGAAGTGCCTTCCTGTTGCTGTGCGCCTCGCTCTGCCCCGTCCTGTCAACCAAGGCCGCCTCGCTCGCCTGGGCAGGGTGGTGGAGACCTGGAGCACGCGGGGGCAGAGGCCTCCAGGAGGTGCCCACCCAGGAGAAGGCAAACGCAGGCTACGGGCCTCCATGAGACAGCAGGACAGAGAGCCTTAAAACACACCGCGGTGCCCAGCCCCACCCCAGACCAAGTAGGTCGGAATGCCCTGCCAGCAGCAGCATCTGTTCCGCCGAGAACTGCTACATCAGAGGCTCTGGAGGTGGCTGACAGTCTCCCCCGAGAACGCACTTCTTCACGCTGGTCGTGGAAACAAGCACTCAGAGGTCTTCTAATTCTGGACCCCTGTGCACCCCACCCTTCGCTGGAGACACCAGTCGGGAGAGAAAGAAAGCAGGGGCAGTGCCCAGTGCCCCTCCCCGCTCCACCAGGCAAGACCCAGGGACAGAACCAGCTCCCCACGCGCAGGTGCGGGCAGCTCGGGAGCGGGGCCCTGGCCTGCCAGCCGAGGGGAGGACAGAACAAGCGGAGAACCCAGGACAGGAGGGAGCCTCAAAGGGGATCCTCGTTCATGGCTGAACCCCTCCTGCGCCAAGCACGAGCAGGACAGACACGAAGAACCGAACTGACCTTGGAACCCACGGCCTACAAACGGCAAACAGATGTCTGTTCTGGAACCTAATGGGGTTTACTGCAACCCGGCTGCTAAACAAACCACCAGAAACACCAATATCCTCCAGAGGATTTTAGCGGGACCCAAAAAACAGCCTCACGCTATTCAAAATGTCCAGGACCCCATCCATTAGGAAAATGTGACCGATTCTCAGGGGGAAAGACGGTTAACACACGCCAACTCTGAGATGACCCAGATGAGAGAATCATCAAAGACTTCACAGCATCTATTATAACAAGGCTCCATGAAGCCCTCCTGCTTCAATGGAAAGAACAGAAGGTATTAACAGAGAAATAAAACTTATTAAAAAAAACCCTTCAGGATTTCCCTGGTGGCCCCGTGGTGAAGAATCCACCTGCCAATGCAGGGGACGAGAGCTGGGTCCCGGGCCCAGGAAGACCGCGCACGCGGTGCGGCAGCTGCCCCGCGGCCGCGAGCCCGCGCGCTCCAGAGCCCACACCCCGCAGCCAAGAGGCGCCCCCACTCGCTGCCGCGAGACAAACTCGAGCGCAGCAGGAGACCCAGCACAGCCACGAACCAACACCCAGATAAACTTCAAAAAGCTTAAAAAAAAAAGCCTTCAGAACTGCAAAATCTAGTTATCAACAGAAGTTCAATGACAGATTCAAAAGATGAACAGAGCAGAAGCAAACTCACAGATATGGAGAAGAAACTGGTGGTTACCAGCAGGGGGTGGGGGCAACATAAAGGTGGGGAAGCGGGGGTTACAAACAAAGAGCGTGGTGCAAAGCCGGCTCAAGGACATCCTATACAGCCCAGGGAATGTGGCCATGTTTTGTAATAACTATAAATGGAAAGTAACCTTTAAAAATTGCATAAAAATAAATTAAAAGTTAACTTAAATTTAAAAAATACAAACAAAACAGAGAAAACAATCAGTGAACCTGAAGACAGATCAACAGAAATAATCCATCTGCAGAGCAGAGAGAAAAACGATGGAATGAAAAGCAGAGAGCCAGTGACTGTTCCCACCGAGGGGAGCCTGGGGCAGGAAAAGCATGAATAAACGGTGCCCAGAACCTACCCACGTCTGGTAAGACACCAATTTACGGGCGCAGCAAACGCAAACAGAACCAACATAAAGAAAACCAGGCCCACACACTTCCTAATCAAACTGCTGAAACCCAAAGAAGCAACGGGCCCAGGGGACCCTAACTGGAGCTATCAGCCAGACCTTCGATGGCTACTCTTAATGAAAGGAAACAGGACACAATTAAGAACTCTAGCAGAAAAACGTAAATTATTTTTAAAGAGAGAGAGAGAAAAGAACTTGGCAGATTAGAAAAAGAACCAAGAAGAAATTCCAGAACAGAAATATACAGTGACTACACGGACAGACTGGACGCCTGAACAGCACATCACACACAGGGAGAGAACACACCGCGGACAAGGGGAACGGCAAAGGCCGCCAGCGCCACCGGCAAGATGGGAGCGGAAGCAAAGGGAGAAACAGGATCCGACAGACAGCCGGCAGGAAGTTTCCAGTGCTGAAAAATCCATGCTCCCCGGCAGGAGTTAAAAAAAGAAGAAAGAAATCTACAGACCAAAGAACTTCCCTGTAACACTGGTAAAATCCAAAGACAGAGGAGAATCTTGTAAAGCGGCCAGAAGGGGCCCTCTGGTCAAGACGAGATGGCGTGGACCAGTCTCTCCCTGCTCCTCTCCGCTGGGCACAGCCACAAACCCTGGAGATAACTCACAGGAGAACCCACAGAGAACTGGGGAAGGAGGAAGACGACCCCAGACTGGAAGAGCACAGCAGCAGGGTGTCTTCCCACCTCCCCCAGCAAAGGAGACCCAGGCCTGGTGCCTCTTGGCCCCCAGCCTGGAGACAGAGGCAAGTTAAGCAGGCTCGTTCCTGCTGTACTGGGTAGGTGAGGGGAGTCCCACCTACTGGCCCGGGCCATCCTGGCAGAACCAGCAAGGGGTAGGAAGGGAGCCGCACAGACAGGCAGCCTGAACACCCACCTCCACCAGGAACCCAACCTGGAAGCGCCTCTCCTTCCCCACCAGGCCGGAGACACCCCTCGTCAGCCTGCACAAGGGGAGTCCAGCGGTGGGACCCCACCATGACAAGCAGCCCAGGAAACTCTCAGAGGTGTGGGGTAGCCTGCCGCAACACGCACCCAGCCTGGACACTCCTCATCCTGTGGGGAGAGAATCCCACCTCACCCAGAGGCACCAGGCAATCGGCCCAGGAGCCACCCTCCGCTTCCGAAAGCAGCACCAGAAGGGGCAGTGGGAACCCCAGACGCACTATGAACGGCACCGCGAAGGCTCTGAGCAGTAAACTGCCACTGGAACCACAGTCCACACGGTGGGCCGGGACCTGCATGCTGAGCCGAAGCAGGGAGACTGCCTACTATGACAAAAAACAAACAAAACTTCAGTAACACCTAGAGTCACCTAACGTAACAGCCAAAATGACCAGGAAACAACCACAGATCGCCTATCATACCCAGGACCAAGAAAAACTTTAAGGAGAAAAGAGAACCGATACCAACACCAAGAGGAGTCTGATGCTGGAGTGACCTGACCAAGGACTTGACAACAACCATCTGAAAGAAGACGACTACAAGCAATCACAGGTTCTCTTGAAACAAATGAAAATTGAAAAAAAATTCAACACAGGAGTTACAAAAAGAGCCAGATAATGAACAGAAAAAGAGAGCAACATTTTAAAGCTCACTAAACAGTCTCAGGGCTTGCCCGGTGGCTCAGACGTTAAAGAATCTGCCCGCAATGCAGGAGACCTGAGTGTGATCCCTGGGTCGGGAAGATCCCCGAGGAGGGCACGGCGACCCACTCCAGCATTCTTGCCTGGAGAGTCCCATGGACAGAGGGGCCTGGCGGGCTGCAGTCCACGGGGGCGCAGAGTCAGACACGACTGGGCGACTAAGCACAGCACAGACAGCCTCAACAGTTAGCGGCGATTACAGAGCACAGGATCCCAGAGAAAACACACTCAAACAACAGAACGAGCCGAGCCTCAGGACCTGTGCAAGAGTAACGGGAGAGGCAGCACCTGCATCGCTGGAGTCTCTGAAAAGAACGCGAGCAGGGCTAAAACAGCAGGTAAGGAAACGATAGCTGGAAACTTCCCCAATACAGCAAAAGATACGCACTCACAGATTTCAAAAAAC
>SJYS01019367.1:278336-295503 GCA_006410695.1 Philantomba maxwellii
TCTAAAGTGAGATTTCTCATATTCTTTCTCTTGTACTAAATTGTAACACTTTTTAAAATTAATTACACATTGCAATAAAAAGATCTGGGATATATTGCATTAAATGAAGTATATTGTTAAAATGTATTTCAGCTATTTCTTTTTACTTTTTTATTCATGTGACCTGGAGAAGGAAATGGCAACCCATTCCAATATTCTTGCCTGGGAAAATTCCACGGATGGAGGAGCCTGGGGTCACAAAGAACTGGACATGACCGAGCAGCTAACTCTTTCACTTTTTCACTAGAAAATTCTAAATGACATATGTGGTTCACATGACATTACTGGATGCTGCTGTGGGCAGCCAGGGTCCCTGAAATATGCTGCAGAGTTTGTTACAATCTGACCACATCTCCTGGTCTCCAGTCCTCACATTATGGGCCTGAATCTTTAGCTTTTTTTTAGGCTTTATCTCTGAAGGGTTGGCACAAATAGATTGAAAAGAATAAGCATCTAAGGAATTTAATTCACTCTCTTAGTGTTCATCTCTGGCCCAGGGGAGGTCCTATTTAAGCATAAATCTGCCCCCAGTAAATGAAGGGCGATCCAGTTCCTCGCTTCTCAGAGGGTCCACTGAGAGAGTGTCACTGGCCTTGACCATGGCTCTCCTTTCAAGGGCAGCACGTGGCTTGGTGCTTCTTCAGTTTGTGATTCCCGGCTTTGTTCCTTAGACACATGTTAGTGTTAAAGTTGTTCTTGCAAAAAAAGTTCTCAGTGGAAGGCCCTGCATGCAGAAAGCTACTTCCTGTGCATTTTATATTAAGGGCTCTGGGAAGTGAAGGACTCTGCAGTAAGAGGCCTGTCTGCCGTTGTCACCACCCCTGGTCACTCAAGTTTATTTGACCACAGAATCCTTTTCAAAGAGCACCTGTAAGACACACCCCACTGCCCGCCTGAGACAGTTACAAAAACATTCTCTTAATGAAAAGGGTCCGTTCACATGAACAATGTTTTCAGGGAAGGCAGGCTGAAAGGTTGCCCTGGAAATGTGAGCCTGCCTTTTGTAGATTGCCTTTGCNAGCATCATTCCTTCCAAAGAAATCCCAGGGTTGATCTCCTTCAGAATGGACTGGTTGGATCTCCTTGCAGTCCAAGGGACTCTCAAGAGTCTTCTCCAACACCACAGTTCAAAAGCATCAATTCTTCGGCGATCAGCCTTCTTCACAGTCCAACTCTCACATCCATACATGACCACAGGAAAAACCATAGCCTTGACTAAACGGACCTTAGTCGGCAAAGTAATGTCTCTGCTTTTGAAAATGCTATCTAGGTTGGACATAACTTTTCTTCCAAGGAGTAAGCGTCTTCTAATTTCATGGCTGCAGTCACCATCAGCAGTGATTTTGGAGCCTAAAAAAATAAAGTCTGGCACTGTTTCCACTGTTTCCCCATCTATTTCCCATGAAGTGATGGGACCAGATGCCATGATCTTCGTTTTCTGAATGTTGAGCTTTAAGCCAACTTTTTCACTCTCCTCTTTCACTTTCATCAAGAGGCTTTTTAGCTCCTCTTCACTTTCTGCCATAAGGGTGGTGTCATCTGCATATCTGAGGTTATTGATATTTCTCCCGGCAATCTTGATTCCAGCTTGTGTTTCTTCCAGTCCAGCGTTTCTCATGATGTACTCTGCATATAAGTTAAATAAGCAGGGTGACAATATACAGCCTTGACGGACTCCTTTTCCTATTTGGAACCAGTCTGTTGTTCCATGTCCAGTTCTAACTGTTGCTTCCTGACCTGCATACAGATTTCTCAAGAGGCAGATTAGGTGGTCTGGTATTCCCATCTCTTTCAGAATTTTCCACAGTTTATTGTGATCTACACAGTCAAAGGCTTTGGCATAGTCAATAAAGCAGAAGTAGATGTTTTTCTGGAACTCTCTTGCTTTTTCCATGATCCAGCGGATGTTGGCAATTTGATCTCTGGTTCCTCTGCCTTTTCTAAAGCCAGCTTGAACATCAGGGAGTTCACGGTTCACGTATTGCTGAAGCCTGGCTTGGAGGATTTTGAGCATTACTTTACTAGCATGTGAGATGAGTGCAATTGTGCGGTAGTTGGAGCATTCTTTTGCATTGCCTTTCTTTGGAATTGGAATGAAAACGGACCTTTTCCAGTCCTGTGGCCACTGCTGAGTTTTCCAAATTTGCTGGCAGATTGAGTGCAGCACTTTCACAGCATCATCTTTCAGGATTTGAAACAGCTCAACTGGAATTTATTCCCACAATGTCAACAGGGAAGAAGTCTTGTGGAATCAAGCACCATGTGGAGTGTGTAGGATCCTGACAGCTACCTGCTGGCTTCACACAGGTCACAGGGCTTCTGTAGCCCCCAAAGAACAGGCAGGCCAGCCCTGCCCAAATAAGCCTAGACATTAGCTGGAAGCTGACTGCCAGCTGGAAGTGCCAGCACACAGAGAAGGTGGCCGTGGATGTCCTGGGGCAGCCTCTGCTCCCCACTGATCCACGGGACCACGGCCAGAGTTGCTTGTCTAAGGCACGGATAAAGAAGCACACGTATGACTCTACCATGATTTAAAAACATTTACATAGTCACGTTTGAAGACAGCTGATTTCCGTTTTCATCTCACAGTATGTGCTGGAAGGGGTTATCTGAGAAGGAGCCCATGGGCTCCCTCCGATTACCCACTGGGTACTTGGTACAGAAAAGGTTAGTGGCAGGTCACCTGTAGCTGCCGGGGGCCAGGGAGCCTGGAGAGGCACCCCAGCCTCAGAGCCCTACAGACCACACGCCACGCACATACCTGCTCAGAGCAGCTGTGTTCCCAGCAGCCAAAGGGAGGAAACGGCTTAGATGCCCCCCATTGGGTGGTTGTGGGTAAACACAGTACATCCACACGATGGAATATCACTCAGCCATAAAAGGCTCTGACGGGCGTTGCAACGCAGATGAACCTCGAAAACATGATGCTGAGTGAGAGAAGCCAGACACGAGAGGCCCTAGAGCGTGCGATTCTGAAACCGAGAGGACCCTGGGGGGCTCCTGGGCACAAGAGCTTTTCTGTGTCCCCGTTTCTTGTTGGCAGAGAATAAGCCTCCAGAACCTTCCCTGAGCGCCAAAGGGCAGGTTCAAACAGTTGCTGATCAAGGAAGGGAGGGAATGCAGAGAGAAGGGAGGGACAGACACAGCCCTGCAGCCTCAGGGCAGGGTCCTGGTTCTGCCTCAAGGGACACACTCAACAGTGCCCTTCAGCTCTCCTGCAGAAAACCCTCAACTGACAGGCCAGGAAGCCTTCCTCATTCCAGAGAGAAGGTCATGAGTAGATAACCACAGAAGCTCCTCAGGAGATCACCCGGGGCCAGACTCAGGGAATGAAGGCCCTGCACACCCTGATCAATATCAGCACCCCCTCCCCTTGAGCCATTGCCCTGAAACCCCAGGTTGGGGTACACAGTTTCGAGGGGCATGAGCCCGCTGTGGCCCCCTTTCCCTGGCAAAGCAGTAAAGCTCTTCTTTTCTGCTTTGCCCCAGACTCTGTCTCTGAGGTTCAATTTGGCACCGGTGCCCGGAGGCCAAGCTTTCAACATCAATTCCGTTGATGTGAAATGTCCAGATCAGGCAAACCCAGAGACACAGTGCAGCCTGCAGGGGCTGGATGGGCAGGGGCAAATGACAGTCAATGGGTGCGGGTGTGTTTTGGGGGTGATGAGAATGTGCTGGGGGACTATGGGCTTCCCTGGTGACTCAGACGGTAAAGAATCCGCCTGCACTGTGGGAGACCTGGGCTTCATCCCCGGGTTGGGAAGATCACCCAAAGGAGGAAACAGCAACCCACTCCAGCACTCTTGCCTGGAGAATTCTATGGACAGAGAAGCTTGGCGGGCTGCAGTCCAGGGGGTCGCAAAGAGTCAGACACGACTGAGTGACTTTCAGTAAGAATGTGCTGGAAGTGCTGATGGTCACGCACTAAAAACCACTGTACTGTGCACTTTGAGAGAGTGGCTTTTATGATGTGGGAATCAGGACTCAGCAGAGGACTTCTCTGGTGGTTCAGTGGCCGAGAACCTGCCTCGCGATACAGAAGACACGTTACGATCCCTGGCCCGGGAAGATCCCACATGTTGCGATGCAGCTAAGCCTGTGAACCACAACTACTCAGCCTGGGCTCCGCAGCAAGAGAAGTCAATGCAGTGAGAAGCCCACACAGCAGGGAAAGAGAGCAGCCCCGGCTTGCCGCAACCGGAGAAAAGCCCATGCGTAACGAAGACCCAGCACAGCCACAAATAAATCTTAAAAAACTGAAAAGCAGAAACGCATCATAGAAGCGAGTTCTCACTGTCTTCATTGTATCGTACTTGAGCTCAAAGGTACAGTTTCCTGACTCTTTCCTGACTCCCTCTCACTCACAGGGTGGACCAACACATTTCTTCCCAGGTACTGGGACTGTCTTCGTGGAGACAGAAACCTCTCTTCCTGTTGCTGCTTCACCGTCTGTTTACTCAGTGGGGCGGCTCTGGGGCTGTGCTTGCGAGTGGGGGCAGGTCTGTCCCGCTTGACAATCCGGGTGAAAGCCCCAGGCCATCCGTCGGCGTGGTGTACATGTGGGTGCCACACACCACTTCCTGAGTGTAAGCCTTACTTCCATTAAAAAAGAAAAGAGGAAGGGAATTTTAAACATCCTTCATTGTTAAAGAAATTATCTTCGTGGCACAAACCTAAAACGTGAAACAAAAAACGAGAACATTAACAGCACCTAGAGCCCAGCTGGTCTGCAGGGCAGCCGGAACCCCGTGAAGGGCGTGAAGGAGCCTGTGTGAAGGGCGGAGATGATCTTGGCTCAGGAGGCCGGTTCCAAAGTGGCAGAATCTGGACTTCAGAGCGGCTGCCGAGGGCATCCTATCTCATCCGGCATCTTTAACTCACTGGAAAATGCTTCCGACAGAAAAGGGGAAAACCCTTTGTTCCTGGGACCGAAGGAGCAGCAGCCGCTTCCCCGAGTCCTGGAGGCAGCGAGTGCCCTGTCCTGTTGCCCAAACGTCCTGACGGTGCAATGGAATCTGATTGACAGGAAGGAAAACTAAAGATCTAGTCACGTGTCCTATGCAGGTGGGCCTCAGGCCTGGTGGGCGCCGTCACAGGAACGGCCCCTCCGGCCACCTGTGGGTGAATGTCATGATGTAACTGAACCTCGTTCACACTCCAATCGCAAGGTGTGGTGACAGGTTCGAGGAGGTCTGGCTGCTGCGGGCAGGAAGCATCGCGACTTTCTCAGTGGGATGGGGGGCCTCCCCCATCAGTCAGCCCATGTGAGATGCCACCTGCGCCAGGGTCCTTCTGACGGAGACACCTGGCCCCCGACACCCCTGCCTGGACCAGACGGCTCCGAGGGTGGTGCTGGGGGTGTGGGCAGCTGCTCAGGGCTTCCTGAGCCCCGTGAAGACTGACACATACCCCACATCGCACCGACAGTGTCCTTAGTGGAGAGCACCTACGCCAAGATGTGGCCTGCCCACTGCCCTCCCAGCAGCGCTCCAGGGAGAGGAGACCAGGCACCAGCTGGGAAGGGGGGCCAAAGCTGGGGGAGGTGCCCCCGATCTCCCAGACCAGAATGCCGAGGGCAGGGTAGCTTGGAGGCGGCCTGCCCCTTCCACCTCCATCAACGCCCAAACAACACCCATCGCCTCCGCCCCCCAACTCCCACTTAATGAAAGTGACACAGAATCAGCAAGCGTGCTCCTGGCTATTTACCCAAAAGAGCTGGAAACTCCTGTCACACAAAACCCCCACATGGATGCTTGTAGCAGCCTTATTCTTAGGTGATAAGACTTGGGAGCAACCAAGATGCCCTTTTCAGGAGGTAAATGAATAAACCCATCCACCCAGACAGTGGCCTATTATTCAGCACTGAAAAGAAACGAGGTATCGAGCCACGAAAGAAGTGGAGGAGACTGCAACGCACATGGGTCGGTGCGAGGAGCCAATCTGGAAAGGCTACACTTTCCAACTACGTGACACTCTGCAAAACTGTGGAGACAGGTGAGAAAGCGGCACCTGCCAGGAGAAGGGAGGGAGGCGTGAACGGGGGAGGACATGGGACGTTTAGGGCAGTGAAGCTACTCCGAGTGGTGCGATCTTTTAACCGTGTTTATCTCCTTCCGGCTGCGCTGGGTCTTCACTGTTGCGCGTGGGCTTTCTTTCTGGCTGCGGCGAGTGGGGGGCTCCTCTGTAGTCTCGGTGTGCGGAATGCTCCTTGCGGTGGCCTCTCGCTGCGCTCCAAGCACACGGGCTTCAGCAGCTGCCTGCTCGCTCACGGGCTCTAGAGCACAGGCTCAGTGGTTGTGGCACTTGGACTGAGCTGCTCCTCGGCATGTGGGCTCTTCCTGAATCAGGGACCGAACCCTTGTCCCCTGCATTGGTAGGCAGATTCTTAACCACTGAGCCACCAGCGAAGTCCCTCTGTGCGGTATTATAGTAGTGGATTGCACCCCGTGCCTGCTCAGTCGTGTCTGACTCTTGCAACACCATGGACTGCAGCCCGCCAGGCTCCTCTGTCGGTGGAATTTCCCAGGCGAGAGTACTGGAGTGGGCTGCCATTTCCTCTTCCAGGGAATCTTCCCGACCCAGACTGAACCCGCGTGCCCCTCGTCTCCTGCTCTGCAGGCAGGTTCTTTACCACGGAGCCACCAGGGAAGCCTGGGTACATGTTGTTATGTATTTGTCAAAACCCACCGAATGTGCACCACCGAGAGTGAATCCTAACAACGGTGGGGTTTAGTTAATAACAACGCACTAACAGGGCTTCAGCTGGAACACACGCGCTGCACTACAGTGAGGTGTTAAAAGGGTGTTAAAAGGGGACACTGGTTGCCGGGGGTGGGTCGTGAGAACACTGTACTTCCCCTCTGTGAACCTGAAACCACACTGTGGGCTTCCCAGGTGGCTCAGGGGTAAAGAATCTACCTGCAGAACAGGAGACACAGGTTCGATCCCTGGGTTGGGAAGATCCCCTGGAGAGGGGAATGGCCACCCACTCCAGCATTCTTGCCTGGAGAATCCCATGGACGGAGGAGCCTGGTGGGCTACAGTCAATGAGGTCACAAAGAGCTGGACATGACCGAAATGACTTAGCACACAAGCACACTGCTACTGCTAAGTCACTTCAGTTGGTCCAATTCCGTGTGACCCCATAGACGGCAGCCCACCAGGCTCCCCCGTCCCTGGGATTCTCCAGGCAAGAACACTGGAGTGGGTTGCCATTTCCTTCGCCAATGCATGAAAGTGAAAAGTGAAAGTGAAGTCGCTCAGTTGTGTCCGACTCTTAGCAACCCCATGGACTGCAGCCTACCACACAAGCACACCACCACCAAAAAATAACATCTATTAATGAAAAGAACAAAGCAAGACCAGGGCCCAGCTGTGCAGCCATAGCTTCAAGACCAGCCCCACCAGCCCCAGCTCAGCTTCTGGGCCCCCCTGCTCTCGAGAGAACCCCTCAAGGCTGGAGGGAGCCCCAAGGCCAGCCCTGCCAAGCTCTCTGCCCACCTGCTCCACGCTAGGCACTCGGTCCTGTCCACCCTTCTGCTGGCCTGTAGCGTACTGCTTCCTGTTGGGACACCCTTGCAGGCATCCGACCTCCCCAGCTGACGGCCACGGCCCCCGCGGGCCACCTGCCACGGGGTTTCACTGCCGGACCATTCATTTAGCGCCCGTGAGAACCTCTGGGCAGGCCTGGCAGGATGGCCTGCTCACCATGGCTAGTGGGCAGCTGGGCACAAACCGCAACTGCAGGGGGAGCCCCCTAGGAGAGCGAGGGGCCGTAGACCCAGCATGGGGGCTGCTGCCACGCGGACCCATCCACGTATTAACTGGACCTGAGGATCCCACAGCTGGTCAACCTCTGGGAGAGTCCTGGGGACGCTCGAGTGACAACCGTGGCTGATCGGAACCTGGCCGCCCAGCAAACACTGCACACCCCAGCACTCAGCCTAAGACAACTGGTCTCCCGACCCTCCATTCATAGACAGTCCCCCAGGGAGAAGTGCTAATTCAATTTTAGCTAGATTAATTAACAGTTAATCTCCCCCTTGCGGAGAGGCAGGGAGAGCCTGTCGGGAGGACTGGGCCGAGAAGGACGGCAAACCCCTGCCACGCGCCGCCGCCCCTCCTCCCCGGGAGAGGCCATCTGCTCCTTGTCCTCCAGGACTCCTCTTGGGATTAGCCTGTCCACCCTGACTCTGCCCTTTGCTGTCCCCTTGTCCACCTCCTGGGGACAGGTGAGCCCCGGACACACCCCAGGCTCCACACGCTGCCCTGGCTCCTCTGAGACCACCAGAGGCGTGGTGGTCTCACTGCCCCCAGCCCGCCCCATCCCCACGCTGCCCAGACCCTCCCATCCGGCACCACCACCAGGCTGCGATGCGATCGGGCTGTGACGTGGATGGACACTGCTTCCCCACTGGTCAGCAGATCATGGGCCACGGAGCCCCCGCGCCGGCCCCGGGTGCCAGCCCTCGTGGCAGAACTGGGAAGGGGCAGTGGGGACGCCTTGAATGGATCGAGCCTCCGTCACCCCCAAGCCCAATGACGGGGTCCGTGTCTCCGGCCAGGGCCAGCACTTCCTGCGACACTGGCCTCTGAGCACGTGCTCTCCCCACCACCCCTGAGTCCTTCACACTCTGCTGCCCACAATCCCAAAAGACTTGGGGAGAACTGCTTGCCAGGCGTCCTGTGGAGCCATCTGAACTTCTTAACTCGCTGAGCCGTTAATTTTATTTACTCATTTATTTTTGGCCGCACTGGGTCTTCACTGCTGCGTGGCTTCTCTCTAGTGGCGAGGCAGAGGCTTCTCTTGGTGCAGGGCATGGGCTCTCGGGCGCTCAGCTTCAGTAGCTTGGGCTCCCGGGCTCCGGAGCACAGGCTCAGTACTTGTGGGGCAGGGCTTTGTTGCCCTGCGGCACGTGTGATCTTCCCAGACCAGGGACTGAGCTCAGCCTCCTGCATCGGCTGGCGGATTCCTTACCCCTGGGCCACCAAGGAAGCGCTGAGGTGAGCTTTTTAAAATAACCACGTTAGTTCACTGGCGATTCAACACCTTTGTCACACAGCACCCCTTCCCCCAACCAGGCCAAGTGGGGGGTGTGGGTCCCAAATGCCTGGCTGGCTTAGGAACCCTGGGTCGCATCATATCCTGCAGGTGCCCCCAGGGACAGAGGGCCGCTCGCCCTGAGCCCACTCTCCCAAGTGGACGCTGCACACGGATTCCCCTACAGCCTCTGAACAGGGTCCCAGGAGCTGAGGTGGGGTCTCAGGCGTGGTGGGTGAGCTGCAGCACCCCAGAAGCCCCTTCTGGTTCAGGCCATTTTTCTGCCCATGATGAATGCCCCTCAGTTTCACTACTTCCACATCTAAACTTGCAGAGACAAAACCACAACACCCCCGCTTGATGGTATTAAAGTATAACTCTTAGAAATGTATCAGGGCTTCCCAGGTGATGCTGGTGGTAAAGAACCCGCCTGCCAAAGCAGGAGACATAAGAGACCCAGGTTCGATCCCTGGATGGGGAAGACTCCCTGGAGGAGAGGGCTTGCCAACCCACTCCAGCCTTCTTGCCAGGAGAATCCCATGGACAGAGGAGCCTGGTGGGCTACCGTTCACGGAGTCGCAGGGTCAGACACACCTGGAGCAGCCTAGCACACGGCACACAGGTATGTACCACCAGCTAGAAACTAGTCTTCTACAGGAAGCATGCAGACTGGTCTGTGGTGCTGTCATAGTTGAACCATTGATTGTAACAGCACCACAAGCCCAGGCGGGAAATCTGAAACCCACAGACGAACATGAAGAAGAGTGAACACTTCATGTGAGACCCGGGAGACCCCGACTGCGCAGGTGCGTTCTTTCCAGATTTTTTTCTAAAAGCTATTTATTTGGCTGCCTTGGGTCTTAGTTGCAGGACGCGAGCCCAGGCGAGCGCCGCGGGTGTCAGCGCCTGTCTGCGGGCATCAAGGCGGGCCCTGGGGTCGAGGGCCTCGCTTTGGCGTCAGTGACAGAAGCCTCCCCGGCCCACTACCAAGTGAGGGCCTCTGACAGCCTTCCGTGCTCTTAGGAAGAAGTCAGCCTAACATCTCAGGGGTGACGCCCTGCCCTCCACCCCGCCCAGCCCCCATGTTTCACTGCGCTGCCTGGGCGCCCTCGAGCCCTGCCCAGACCTGCTGGCCCAGGGGAAGGCAGCTGCCCCTTCCTGGGCTGGAAACGGGCTCAGCCCCACCCCCACCCCATGTCTGCTGGCCGGGCCTCTGGGCCGGTCCCCAGGGCAGGTGGCTCCAGGCCTGGCGAGGGAGCAGGAGGGCGGCTCTGGGGCACAGCATGGCATGCGGATAGGGAGCAGCCACCCTCAGCGGGCTCGCGGAACCAGCCCTTCCAAGGGGAGTCCCGGGCACAAGGTGGGGCCTCTGCCTTCCCTGAAAGCCGCCACTTCCGTCCCTTGGGCCGACTTGAGGAGCTGAGGTGGCTATCACGTGCGGGGCGTGGGCACTGCCAGGAGAGGCTCAGGAGGGTCAGAGCTGGGGGGGCCTTCACAGGAGGCAGGACTGGCTCCCAGGAAGGAAGCCCATGGCCCCTCTCCCCAAGGATGGCCTCGGGGGTCCAGGTGGGTCAGCTTGCCAGGAAGGCCTGCGGGGCCCGTGCTCACCTGGCCCTGCCCCCGGGGGGGCCTGACCCCAGGCCCCCGCCCCAGTCCTGGGCTCCCGGGGCAGAGGACGCAGGCCAGCCTCAGCCCGAGGTTCCACCCAAAGGCCAGCGGGCGCGTGCTGGGCCTCAGTGACCGCCCCTCAGGGTGCGGGGCCCTGGGGTCAGGACGGGCAGGCCCTGCTCCAGAGCCCGGTGGGAGGGGTGGCCAGTGCGCAGACGCTGGGGCCGGGATCACCAGGGTGTGGGGGGGACTCCAGCCGTCACCCTGAGTGCCCCCCATGGCCACTGCGAGCAGCCTGGGCGTCCTCACAGCCCGGCCGCCGCGGGGCAGGGGGGCTCCTCACAGGGCCCTCAGGGCAGGAGCAAGTCCTGGTGAGAGGGTGGCCCCCACGGCCTCGGGCCCGGCGGCCACCTCGCTGACTTTACGGCTCACGCAAGAGCCACAGGTGGGTAACAGAGACCCCGCTCCACAGAGGTGGGGGACCCACTCCGAGGCGCCTCACGGGTTTTTCTGAGATCTTGAAACGGACCCCATGGGGCTCTTCTCTGGAAGGAAAGCAACTCCGTCTTGGCCTGTCTGGGGGTCATCCGGTGCCCAGCTTCCTGTCCACTCTCCAGGGGCTCTTTCCGCTCAGCCTGCCCAGCCTCAGTCCCCAGCTTCCAGCGATACCATGTCCCTGGCCCGGGGCCCGATCCCGTGTGCGACCTTAGCATCAGGGCCGGCCCTGTCCCCACCCGGGGTCCAGAGCCACTCAGAGGCCCCGCATCACCGGAAAGACAGCACGGGGGAGCCTGGAGGTTGGCAACACACCTCGCTTTCAGCCCTGGCGCTCCTGCTGGATGGCACACACGTGCGTACGTGCGCAGGGCCTGGGCGGGGCCACTGTGGAGTGCAAGTCGGTCACACTGAGAAGAAAGGCCTCTGGGGAGACAGAGCCAGGTTCTGGGCAGGCCAGGCCAGGGAACCCGGTGCTGGTCTTGTCAGATGTCGTCGTCGGAAAGGGGGCGCCCGGGCCGGGCGGGTCAGCCTGCAGCAGGCGGGGCTGAACACACAGCCTCCCGCCTGGAAGGCTGTTCCTCTTGACTCCGAGACTGGCCCCGGGCTCCAACTGCCAACATGACAAGGCAGCCATCTGCAGCGAGGATGAAGGGGCAGAGGTCAGAGGCGATGTCACATGTCACCCAGCCAGGAGAGCTGCAGTCCCAGGGCCACGGCCAGGCCGGGCACCTCTCTGCCGCCCTCAGTGGCGGCCCGGGGGCACATGGTTCAAACCTGGGCATGCCTGCTTGCCTGTGGTTGGTCAGACATGGGCTGCGGCTGGGGCACGCGGCCTGGGCTGCGATGCCCAGTCCCTGGGCAAAGCAGGAAGGTGCTGGATTCCAGTTCTCAGAGAGAGCACGGGTGGGAGCGCTGAACACCAGCAGCATCCCGCCTCCCCCCAGGCATCAGCACGGAAAGCATCTTTGCAGCCGCCACACCCAACCCAACCTGGCCCCTAAAGCCAGGAAAGCCTAGGGTGGACAGGGTGCCCTGGGCACCCCATTGCCCTGGAAGGAGCCCTTTGAATAGTTTGGAGGTCTGGACAGCTCAGGATCACCTAAGGGGGGGGGGGTCCTGCTTGAAAAACACGGTTCCTTTGAAGCCTGCAGCCTTCCAGACACCAATGCCAGGCTCACCTCCTTCCCCAGCCCAGGCCTGCCCCCTCCATACACCCACAGGGAGTCACAGCAGAAGGGGCAGCCCCTCAGGGTTCCCGGGTGTGGAGGGGAGGTGGAGCACCCAGCATGGGGCAGCGAGGGCACAGGGCCTGGGAGCAGAGGCCACAGCTGGGCCTGAGGAAGCCCACCCTCCATACCCACCCAGCCAGGACCGTAACCCGGCAACAAGCAGACTCCAGGCTCCCCTAGCCTTCGGACGACCCCCACGTGCTGCCGGGCCAGCTGTCCCATCAGTTTCCTGAGTGCCACCAGGGCCAGCTGGTCCTAGAATGGGCACAGCAAACACTGCCCCCCACCTGCTGAGTGAGCCCCGCCCCTTCTGCCCCTGCTGCAGTGGCCAGGCCACCTCTCCGCGTGCCAGAGGACAGGCCCAGTGGGTGAGGACTTTCTCTTTGGAGGGTTGAGACCGGGCTCTGGACTGGTCAGTCCTTGGAGAGCGGGAGCCCTCAGCCTCATTAAAACCCCGGAAGGTGAAATCCTGGCGCTACAGACTGGGCTGGGGAAAGGGCGAGGGTGGCCCGGCGGGCGTGGCCCAGGTGGGTGGGCCTGGAGGGCGTGGTCTTGAGGGGCGTGGCCGAACCCAGGCCCGGGGAGGATCCGCCCACTGGGAACCCCATAGGCACTCTTCTCCCGAGGAAGAGCGAGCACGCTGGGCTTCCCAAGTCCCCAGATGGGGTGGGAGTCCTCACTCGCTCAACAAGCTCAGCGCGCGAACAGGGACAGAGGCAGGCAGCACCGGCCGGGGCCTCCGGGGCCTCGGTACGGGGAGCTATCCCCGTAGGAACACTTCAGGGACTCGCCTGTCCAGAGCCCCGTGGGTTCCCTGACTCGACCTTCTGAAGGGAAAGTCCTCCGCCAACCCGGAGCCCGAGAGGGGCGGGACGCAGGTGGCCTCTGAGCAGCCCTGCACCAGGAGGAGGCGCTCACAGGCGAGCGGAGGAGGTCCTCCCCTGGCCTCCTTGCCTTCTCCCCACTCCCCACACCAAGCTCCCAAAGTTGGAAACGACACTGGGTCTCCACGTTGGCCACGTAGCAGTAGTATGGGTGGTGTGAGCTTGAAGCTCTAAGGAACCCTCGCTAATAACCAACCATGAAGATTCATGGCCTGGAAAAACAGCCTCCACCCAACGTCCTCGATTCCTCTGACGGTTCCCACGGAGCTGTCAAAGCCACCTCCACGTGGCAAAGCTGCGCAGCACGGGGATGAACAGAAGGGACTCCTGGGGAAGCCTGTCCGGCAAGCAGGACATTGAAGGTGAAGCCCCTCGCCTCCCCGTTCCTGCTTCTCATGCTGGATCCTCCACACACCTGGCCCTGCCCTCGGGGGTCCAAACCCTGAGCAGCAGCTTGTCCACCGACTGAAGGGGCTTCCTTGCTCTGCGTTGCTTTCCTTGGGCCGCCAGGCATCCTGCAGCTAAGGCTTCACATGGCATCATATGTGCCTAGCCTATGTAACTCGGCTTCAAATTCAGTATTGTTCATGTGGACAGAAACAATCACTAAACAACCTGTAACAGGAATAGAAAGGGGTTTTATTTGAGCCACACTGTGAAGAAGGCTGAGCGCTGAAGAAGTGATGCTTCTTAACTGTGGTGTTGGAGAAGACTCTTGAGAGTCCCTTGGACTGCAAGGAGATCCAACCAGTCCATTCTAAAGGAGATCGGTCCTGGGTGTTCTTTGACGGACTGATGCTAAAGCTGAAACTAATACTTTGGCCACCTCATGAGAAGAGCTGACTCACTGGAAAAGAGTCTGATGCTGGGAGGGATTGGGGGCAGGAGGAGAAGGGGACGACAGAGGATGAGATGGCTGGATGGCATCACCAACTCGATGCACATTAGTTTGGGTCAACTCCAGGAGTTGGTGATGGACAGGGAGGCCTGGCGTGCTACAATTCACAGGGTCGCAAAGAGTCAGACACGACTGAGCGGCTGAATTGAACTGAGGACCATCGCCTGGAGATTCAAGAATTGCTTGAATTGTGTTCCCCAGAATGCAAAATGGGGGCAGCTTATAAAAGCAAGCCCCGCAAATTTTCATCAGTTGTCGTCAGGAATCAGAGGTGGAGCTGGCAAGAAGGGAGGGTGCTGGGATGGGATGCTGTTGCTCAGTCGTGTGTGACTCTTTGCGGCCCCACGGACCGCGGCACGCCAGGCCTCCCTGTCCATCACCAACTCCCGGAGTTCACTCAAACTCATGTCCATTGGCTTGGTGATGACATCCAACCATCTCGTTCTCTGTGGTCCCCTTCTCCTCCTGCCCGCAATCTTTCCCAGCATCAGGGTCTTTTCCAATGACGGTTGGGGTCTGAAATTCAGTTACCAGCAGACTTTGAGACCATAAGGCTGCAGATGGCAGAGGCTAGCAGATACTGTTTTGAGGTCAGCCAGTGATGACCTTGAGTCTGATGCAGTTCAGAAAATTCAAGTTCTCAGTGAAGCAGGAACCATCTGAAACCACACCCACAAAGGCTCTGGGCTCCTTCCTGGAAGCCTGAACCACTGTGACTCTGTGTGATGGTTAAAGGCATTCTGTTCCTCGATGGTTAAAGCAGGTACACGTGTCTGATTCATGTCCATTGAGTCAGTGATGCTATCTAACCATCTCATCTTCTGTCACCCCTTTTTCCTGCCCTCATTTTTTTCCAGCATCAAGGTCTTTTCCAATGAGTCATCTCTTCACATCAGGTGGCCAAAGTAGTGGAGCTTCAGCTTCAGCATCGGTCCTTCCAATGAATAGTCAGAGTTGATTTCCCTTAGCACTGACTGGTTTGATTTCCTTGCAGTCCAAGGGACTCTCAAGTCTTCTCCAGCACAATTTGAAAGCATTAATTCTTTGGCACTCAGCCTTCTTTATGGTCCAACTCTCACATCCGTACATGACTACTGGAAAAACCATAGCTTTGACTACATGGACCTTTGTTGGTAAAGTGATGTCTCTGCTTTCTAATACACTGTCTAGGTTTGTCGTAGCTTTCCTTCCAAGGAGCAAGCGTTTTTTAATTTCATGGCTGCAGTCACTGTCCGCAGTGGTTTTGTTATAGAGGGAGCATAAGTCCAAGGGATGCAAAGCCCTGCCGCCCGCCCCGCCACGCCTCCCACCCAGCCTGGCTCAGTCTGGTGGTGAGTGGTCTTGGCTGCACAGTAGAAAGGCCGCCCATGGGCAGTACCCCACCTCCCACACCAGGCGCCTTGGACCGCAGGCCCCACTGCCGAGGCCCCCTCTTGGGCATCTTTCCCACACTGCCAGGTGCCACCTGAGACCCACATGGGGCTCACGGGAAGAAAAAGCCCTCCAGGAACCACAGTGAAGGGTGTCAGACCGTAGGGCCACGGGCCGGCTCATCTTGGACGTCCAGTGCAGTGGGCCTGGGGCAGCCACAGCTCAGGGCCCCCCATGGAGGATACTTCACAGGAACAAGAGCCCAGGTGGGCCTTCAGTGCCCAGGAGACACCGAGCTGTCACGGTCCCCGCTCTCCCGACCTGGAACAGCAGCGTGGGAATCATGTCTCAGGAGAGCTGGCTGTCCAGGGGGATCCAAGGGACAGGATCTCATCAACCAAAACACACGGACTGGCAGCTCCGGCGGTGCACGGGGGTCTGAAAAAGGGCTCTGATCCCCGTATGCATCTCTTATGAAGGGGTCCCCTTGAACACCTGCCAGGAAAGAAGGCGCCGCGAGGCGTATGAGGCCCACGTCCACACTGTGCACCAGGCCAGCCCCCAGACGGCATGGCTGGTCAGTTTCTCATTTAAAAACACAGAGAGTGTTTACATCCTTAAAAAAGCAGGCAGGGACGGAAAGAGCAAATCAACTCTGGTGCTCAGCTTCCGCCCCAGAGACAGGGACACGCGGTCTCTCAACCCCCAAAAAGCCATGAGATCTGGTCAAGGAAGCGTGCAGGTGGCCGCGACGAGCACCCCAGGGGAGGCAGTGAGCGTGTTCTGGGTGGGAACAAGAGCATCGCCAGGACGCGTGTCCCTCCTCCCCGGCTGAAACCAGACGGAGACACAGAGTTGGAAAAGGGGAATTTATTCATTAAAGAGAAGTCATCTGTGAATTCTACTCAAGTTAGTACCTTTGACGGTAACACTTTGGATTGAAACATGCCTTGTTTCAAATAACAAGTGGACTCTACAAGCAGCGCCTACGGTCAATTCAAGTAGCGGTTCAAGAGCCCAGGGGGATGTTGGAGGGAGGCAACCCCTTCCTGGGGTGACGGCCTTGTCTGTAAACACTGTCGGAGGCTGGAGGCGCGACTGACCACGCTTCTGCCCAAGGTTTTCAGCAGTAAGATCCCAGCAGGAGTGCGGCCCTAGCGCCCGACACCCAGGGCAGGGTCCCCTCCGGCCCACCTGCTCCCCTCCCCCAGCCCAGGGGCACCCTGGGGTCTGCACACTCTCCCCACCCCTCGGGCTGGGAAGAAGAGGCCCTCCGGGCCGGGCAGCTGGAGTGCACGGCCTATGTGCGGTTCAGGGTCTGGAAGATTCTGGAGATCTGCAGCATGACCGGGCCCGTCTCCGGGTCGTTCATCCACTGAGTGCTGTTCAGCGGGTTCTCGAGCATGTCTTCAAACGCTGTGGGGACACGCAGAGCTGCTGGGGGACTGCGTCTCGCACGGCCAACAGGCAGCGGCGGGAGCTCCCTCCCAGCAGCTTCCAGGTGAGCGGGGACCGGGAACCCCCCTCAGACCCCCACCCCCAAGTCTCATCTGCTGATACGGAAGGCGGCGTGGTCACTGTGGGTGGGACGGGGCGACAC
>SJYS01019367.1:335615-350015 GCA_006410695.1 Philantomba maxwellii
GGGGGGGCCCTGACCTAATCTGGCGAGTCGGTAAACAGGACGGGCGGGGCTCACCGTGGCCATCGAGATTAAAGCAAGAGAGACTCGACGCATGAGCTACCCCACTGGCTGCTCGGAAGACGTGGGGAACCGCAGGCCAGGAAGGAGGCGGCCTCCGGGAGTGGAGGGTGGTCCTGGCTCACGGCCAGCAAGAAAATGGGACCCCAGCTCTTCAAAGTGCCGGAACAGGATTCTGCCGGACACCGAAAAAGCCGGGAGCAGAGGCTCCCAGCAGGAAGGCAGACCCGATTCCAGCTCCCGAGCACAGGGCCCAGCTGCGCCTGCCCGGCACGGACCCGGCAACCCATGTGCTAACGGGGCTGCTCCGAGCCGGCAGGCCCGCGGTCAGGGAGCACGCAGACGGGGGAGCCGCACCGAGGCCGGCGGGCAGTCCCGCGCAGCACGCCTGACGCAGACGGACGGGCCGGAGAAGCTGAGGGCTGGCTCCCGGAGCGGGCGCCAGTAGATGGCCTCACACCTGTGACCCCGGTTTCAGACGGGTGTATCAGTTTGGGAGCAGAATCTGAAAAAATGAGTGGTAAACCTACACAGAGAACAAACAAAATGAGGAAGCAATTACTGGCTTCAGGAAAAACAAAACCGCAGGCAAAAAAAGGAGAGCTCGCCATCAGCAAACTGCTCAGGGCAGAGAGCGGGAATGACGCAAGCAGGACAACAGGACTCTGCATCTCTGACCGAGATTCAGGGGAGCGGGGGTGACGGGGGAGGAGCTACCCAGGTCACCAGGAGCAACCAACAGAGTCTAGAGTTGAGAAATAACAACCCGGGACGTTGTTCAGAACCCAGGAGGAGACTCACTGGAGACAGGGTCAGAAGAACACGGAGCACTCGCCTCCCAGGCGCGAGACTCAGGAGGGAGACGCACCTGCCTGCTCATTACATCTGGAGGATCGCTTAACTTTCTAAATACATGTACTACTTTGACTTTAAAAACGAGTTATTCACAAAAACAGGCATGATCATTTTTACAATATTTCACCTGACAGATACACACAGAGAAAAGGTGAGGGTCACCGCCTGGCAAGTCACCCGGGGCCGTGGGGGTGCCGGGAGCCCGCCTGGCAAGTCACCCGGGGCCGTAGGGGTGACAGGAGCCGGCTGTCACCACAGTCACCGTGGTTCAGGGAGTTGCCAGCAACCAAAACAGCAACCTGAGAGCCAGGTCCATCCGCAGTTCTGGGAAGCAGGCCTGACTCGGGGCCCCATCCATCTCCTGGAGACGGGCGGGCGAGTGGCGTGCCCACGCCCAGGCAGGTGTGGCTGCAGATAAGCAGGGCCTCCTCCCGCGGTCGGCCCACAGGAGGCCCCGAAAGAGCTCGGGCCGCCACAGGCCCAGGGCCCAGCCCAGAGAGGCTGGCCTGCTTTGGGGTGAACGCTCTCCTGAGCATTTCGAAGCGCTGAGCAGGACACTCTACCCCTCGAGCTAAGCAAAAGCTGGCGCTCGCCCCTGGGCACGGCAGGCACCTGGCCTGGGCGCTGGCAAGNGGCCCCGAAAGAGCTCGGGCCGCCACAGGCCCAGGGCCCAGCCCAGAGAGGCTGGCCTGCTTTGGGGTGAACGCTCTCCTGAGCATTTCGAAGCGCTGAGCAGGACACTCTACCCCTCGAGCTAAGCAAAAGCTGGCGCTCGCCCCTGGGCACGGCAGGCACCTGGCCTGGGCGCTGGCAAGGGCCTGCTGACAGAACGCATCTGCCGCCGCCTGGGGGAGCCTCCTGGACCAGGCTCTCTGAGGAGCGAGCCTCTGGGGCGGCCGCCGCACCCGGGGCGCGGGCACAGTTCTCCCGGGGCACCAGCGTCGGGGGGCGGGGGGGCCTCAGCCCAGTGCCAACTCCACGGCCGCAGCAGCCTGTCCCGCGAGAGCCAGACGGGGCGGGTGGCCCCGGCCTCGCCGGAACCGAGTCCGCGCAGGCTGGCGCCCGCTCTGCTCCCGCGCTCTGTGTGTTGCGGGTGGATAGCGACTTCCTGACCTTCTAATGTCAGGAAATGAGAGGGATGGGAGCGCCAGGCTAAACCCGACCCGGGGAGCAGGCAGCACGCGCCTCTCCGTGGCCCGAAAGCGGAGCTGGTCACCGGACCCGCCACGAGGCGAGGCGCCGGGCAACAGGCTGCCTGGCCGCGACGAGAGCCCGTGACCACGGGACCCGCAGGGCCCACAGCCAGCCAGCCTCAGAAGTCTCTTTCAAATCTCCCCCAAGAGAGATCGCCAGCTCCAAACTCTGAAGCTCACCTTTTCTTCTGCGGAGACTTCGGCCATCTTGGGGAGCGGGGCTGGAGCGCGCTTTCGGATCAGCAGTATCACATCTGGGGAAACAGCACAGCGAGCTGGTGACCGTCTCACACACAGGAAGCGGCACAGAGGGCAGGGGGACCCAAGGGCCGAGGAGCAGGGCTTCCCTCTGGGCACCTCCTCCACGAGGGCCCACAGAGGCCCACTCTTCCCTCGGCCCCCAAGTCTGCTGACCTTGCTCCCCTACAGGCTCTGGCCCGGCAAGACCCTGGCTGAGGGGACCAGACAGGACCGGCGTGCTTGTTTTAATGGCTCTGTTTTGAAAGTCTGGGAGGTCCGAGCGTCTGGCCTTAACCCTCAATGCTAAGGCACCCGGGGTGTGGTCAGCGCCCGGCTAACTGTGCCTGTGCCAACCAGACACCCAGGGAGATCGATAAACAATATTCTAGTCTTTCCAAAGCAGGCCACGTAAGGGAATCTCACAAATAAAATCGTGCTTTGAATGACACAGAAAGCCCAACTTTTCTCCGCAAGCGCCTCCACGCAGGAGACTGAGTCAGCTGACAGACGTGCGTGGTAAGAGCGTCTTCCTAGACGTTTAGAACAACCCACTGCTGCGCTTTCTCGTCCCATAAGGAAGGCCCGCAGCAGCTCTGGGGACCTTGGCTCTGCGTGGGAACAGCCTGAGGAGCAGAGTTCACGTCCGGCTTCTCCAGAAGGCTGCGGCTCTTTTATTCCAGGGCGCACACTTTGTTTCCACAAAGGAGAACGGAACCCTGTGGCTGCCGCGTCTCCCTGCTCGGCCTGCCTGGGACGGGGACCCCTCGCCCCCTTACCCTCGTCCTGGACGTGCTCCTCCAGGAGGGTCTTGGCGTCACTCAGCACCCTCTCAGACGCGGCGTGTATTAATTTGTGATGGGTCACATTCTTGGGGTCTTCTAAGCTCCCAGGCGCACACTAGGAAACAGAAAAAATCATAGAACGTGTGTCAGGACAGAAGATAAGTTGATCATGATACTGATAATACAGGACCCGACACCCCAAGCCACTCCAGGAACTTACTGGTTTTCTTACTCGCTAAGAGTCAAAGCCAAGATGAAACCAGAGAACCCTGGCAGCGGTGGAGACGCCACAGCCTCGTCCCTGAGGGCAGCGACCTGGCCGCTGGGCCGCCAAGTGCTCCTCAACAGGCCCACAGTTCAGACGCAGAACGCCCTGCCGCCCACCAGTGGCTACCCGAACTGCCTCCTTAATCTGGGAAGATCTGGAGAGTGATTTAAAGATGCAAACAGCAGGTCTGCTGTCTCCCAAGAACCTAAATATCGAAGTGTGATCTGGGGTGTGGTCAGCGCCCGGCTAACTCTGGCTGGGCCAACCAGATGCCGTGGAGGTCGATAGACAATATTCCAGCACTTCCAAAGCAGGCTACTTCCTTGTGGGAATCTTGCTCCCCACCTTCCACCGGGGCACTTGACGGAGCCCAGCGACAACAGCCGAGAGGAGCTGGTCTCTGGGGAGCAGGCCATAGGGGCCTGACCACGCAAACACCCGCCACACCCTGAGGAGGCAGGATGGCCTCAGCCCAGTCCCCAGCCCTCCAAGCGACGGCCACAGGGACCCCAAAGCTACAGATACAGCTGGCAGGGCCTGCCTGGCAGCAGGAAGGGGGTCACCTGGTATGTGGTTGTGTTACTGATCGGCAGCCCAGAAACCCCAGAACACACAATGTGGGGGGCAGAGGTGCTGAAGCCAAGGCTGCCCCAACACGGGAGATGCAACAGCCCGAGGGTCCTCACCATCCTTCTCGGCTCAGCGGGGCCGCCTGTCCACCCCCCTCTGCCATCAGATACCCTGGACACGTACCTGCTCACCCCGAGGGAGAAGCTAGGCCTGCACTTCACCTCTCAACACTGGTGTCTGAAGACCAACCAGAGTTTTCAGCAATCCAGCAGGAAAGAGGGCTCATGAGGGCTTCAGGGCTACAGACACACGCAAGCCGGGATGGGGGGGTTGGCGGGGACAAAGGTGGAAACCAGCCAGTAGTAAGACACACTCTGACCACGTATGACAGAGACACCCCTCCCTGGAATCTCACGATGGCTCTGCTCCCAGAATACTGGGTGTGCTTCTTCTAATTCTAAAATCTGCAGGCTAGCTGGTGTGCCAAGTTCAGGATGCAGTCTATGAAACACAATTTTCCAAAACAATCCGCATACTGGCTCCTGACAAAAAACTGTCCTCTGCAGCCTGTCAACAGGCGCCGGGAGCAGAACTCAAGCGTGAGTCACCCACACTGCGCCTGCTTATTCGCGCTTTCCTTTGTTCCCGGCAGAGGCGCTGGAGCGAGCTGGGCCCTGGCAGTGGGAAAGCCGACCCGAGCCCATGGCTGGGGCAGGGCCCCAGCGAGCCCACTTCCTCCTGGAGGACTGGAGACGGCCTTTCTTCCCCTTGACATTAGTGTCACGGCCTTGGTGTGGTGCCCTGCTAGCAGGCTGCGAGCTGGTGAGCTTATCACACAGAAAACACCCACCACGCTGCAGGGGGCCTCTGTCTTAAAATCGTGACCCTCCGGTTACACAAGATAATTTACTCTGCCCCGTGATCTAAGTTTGGGCTAGAGACCACCACGGTGGTCCCAACTGATACAAAACCAAGAAGGGAAAGGCCACAGTGACAATCCACTTCTGTAAAAGTTACGATAACAAACCTTCACTTGTTAACAAAGCTGCTTTATTCATTTAAAAACGCATATGCATAACGGAAAAGTGTAAAAAAACCAGTAAGTTCCCAGGGGTCCTGTGGTGGGAGGAAACCCACAGTGCTCCCTCCGGTAGAGGGGCAGGAGGGAGGGACAGAGAACCCGGGCTCAGGCACGCAAGGGCGGGGAGCCGGCGGGAGGAGCCCCAGCGGAGCGGTGACACCATGATCTAAGCTTAGTGCACGGGTTTCCGGGGTTACGGTCAAGCACACAACTCGAGAACCCTGTTTCCTAACTGGAAATGCCTCCTGACGGGCTCACCAGGCCGCAAACTCTGCCCCCAGGACGGCACAGGCACAGAGGTGTGAGGACCTCCTGACAGCTCAGCTCTGAGTCCCAAAATGTATGCCGGGATTTTTTGGCTATGGAAGTCCCCTGCTGCTCGCCCGCCACTCACCTCGGCCAGGAATAAAATCTACAGGGTGGAATAAGATCTCTGTTCAAAGCAAGATAATGCCAGAAAACATCCCAAATGATACGCCTCAGTACTGACTGGAATAAAAATATCGGCAGCATAATGTGAATAGTTAGCCTAATGAAACTGGTTCCCTCATTAACCCCAGGTGCTCCTGAAATCCTCAGCAAGCCTCCGTGAATCTAGGAGTTCTTGCTTCGTTTTCCCTCCAGAATATAACATTCTGATGGTTGTGCCAATCCTTCCCATTGGTGAGTTAGACTAAGTGCCACACCAATGTACCCGCTGACCCCTAGCCTGACTCAGCAGGNATGAAACTGGTTCCCTCATTAACCCCAGGTGCTCCTGAAATCCTCAGCAAGCCTCCGTGAATCTAGGAGTTCTTGCTTCGTTTTCCCTCCAGAATATAACATTCTGATGGTTGTGCCAATCCTTCCCATTGGTGAGTTAGACTAAGTGCCACACCAATGTACCCGCTGACCCCTAGCCTGACTCAGCAGGGGTCAGGCCACCACCGCCACGCAGCTCTCTCGACCGACAATCTGGTTCCGTTTACAGGCAGGCCCTGCTTGGTTGTGCCCTGGCTTTATTTTGCTTCCCGGATATTGGGCTTTTCACAAACTGAAGGTCTGTGGCAACTGTGTGTCCAACAAGTCCACTGGTACCATTTTTCCAGTGGCATTATTTTTTAATTAAGGTATTCCAGCCCTCAAGGGGCTCCTGTGCTGACCGGGTGGACATGGCACCTCAGAGAGGTTTGCACTGGGCAAGCAGCGAGCCTCGCGCTAACAGTCTGGACGCTCCGGGGGCTCCCAGCCTGCCCGCTGAGTGCTGTCGGGGTGGTTTTTAGTGAAATCACCCGTCACTGGGTCAGAAATAGAAACGGCCGAAACACCGCTGCCCAAGTGTGTGAGCCCACATCCCCCTCCTCCCTGACGTGAGACCAAGACGCTAGTCACATCCAGGGTTTTCCGGAAGGGGACTCTGGCAACCAGAATGCTCTCCGGCCTGCTTGCGACAATTACACAACTCCACAGAACCAGACTCCCGAAAGGACCCGACAGCATTTTGCAGGAGTCACTAAACAACAGCTCCAAGTCTGTCCTTGGAGACCACACTAGAAGAAAGAGCCGGGGCTAGATTCTTGGTGGGCCCAAAACAAACGTGTGAGTCAAGGGCACACAGGCACACTTTTTACGTGAAATGCGCAGTAAGAGGCGGTGGCCTCTTTTGTCCTGAACTCTGAGATGGAGACACTAGACCGTGCAAAGGATAGAGTTTCCTGAGGCAGCCTGAGTCACACGGAGAGATGTCCTGGCCTGCCTTACAGAGTCGAGAAGCTTAAAGAGATAGACGAAGACTAGAACTCTGAGGAACCTCACCTGAACAAACTTTAAAAAATGGTCCTCTCCCCGACCTGCCCGCGAAATCCACGTAAAGGCCGAGGAGAGCAAAGGGTGCATGGGCCAGTTCGGCCAAGCCACACTATTTTAAGTGATTCCAGCCACGGTGAGGGGGTGCGGGGGCGCACCAGTGGCCAGAGCCAGGCGCTGGAAACGGCTCCGAGCAGCCGGCTCTGCAAGGTCAGGGGAAGGCGCTTCTCCCAGCGGGTCTCTACCTTCCTGGGCACTAACTCCCGGCTCCGGGAACCTCGCCGCGACAGCAAGCGCGGATGGATGGATTCTGGAACCGCAGGAGGCCCCGTTCCGGCGGCGACTTGGCCTCTCCCAGCCCGCGTCCCCGATGCCCCCCGGCCCTCCGGGCTGTCTTGAGGGGAGCTGGACCAGAAGGCAGAGGATGGAGCGCCCGGTCCGGAGCCCCAGGGTCCAGCGGGCGGCGGGAGAAAGAGGGAAGCCTGGGGCCGCGGCCGGCCTTACGTGCTTGAGGCAGCGCTCCTTGAGCTTCTCCACCGAGGTGTCCTCGGTCGCCTCCTCCAGCCACTCGGCGCCGTCGCACGCGCAGACGTGCAGCCGCAGCACCTTGCCCGCAAAGATCTTCTCCTCCTGCACGAACATCTCGCCGCCGCCGCCTTCGCCCGGGCCTGGGGCCTGCGCCCGCCGCCGGTCNGCTTCTCCACCGAGGTGTCCTCGGTCGCCTCCTCCAGCCACTCGGCGCCGTCGCACGCGCAGACGTGCAGCCGCAGCACCTTGCCCGCAAAGATCTTCTCCTCCTGCACGAACATCTCGCCGCCGCCGCCTTCGCCCGGGCCTGGGGCCTGCGCCCGCCGCCGGTCCCTGAAGGTCACCGGGGCGGGCGGGCCGGGGGCGGGGCCAGGCCGCCCGCGCGCTCCCTCGCTGGCCGCCGCCGCCCCGCCCCCGGCTCTCCCGTCGGCAGGCCGCCCGCCACTCGCCCCACCGCCCGCCCGCCCGAGCGGTCGCCCTCGCCCCGCCGCCGAGCCACCGGGGGCGTGCTGTCGCCGCCGCGCCGGAAGTGCGTCACAGGGCGTGACCCGAAGCACGCCGGGAGATGTAGTTTTCCTGCGGCTGCCTCGTCGTCGCCGTCGCCGCCGCTCCGGAAGTGCGTCACTGATCGCGCCCCGAGCACGCCGGGAGTTGTAGTTCTCGGGGCCGCTTCCTTCGTCCCGTACCTGCCCGCGCTGTGATATCGGGGGCCGCCGGCCACGCGGGAGCCGTGCGTTTGCGAGTCTGTTTTGCGATGGGTCTCAGTGTAAAATGCACACTGAATCTTAAAGAGTTGGCAGGAAAAGAGCACGAAAAATACCTCAACAATGTTTGTATATTGACAGTGAGCCGGTGAAAGTCGCTCAGTCGTGTCCAACTCCTTGCCACCCCATGGACTATAGGGTCCATGGAATTCTCCAGGCCAGAATACTGGAGTGGGCAGCCTTTCCCTTCTCCAGGGGATCTTCCCAACNTCGTATGGAGACTGGTCTTTCCTGAGGCCATGCCAGCGGGTCCCTGAGGTCCCCATCGTAACTCGAGAAGGACCTGCCACAACTCAAGAAAAACTATGAGGTTCTCCCCTGCAGGCGGGATGATGCCCTTTTCTGCTGTGGCATAACGAGGAAAATCACACTTTCCCACTTGAACCTCGCAAGTGTCCTTCCCACCCTTGCTGCAACTCAAGAAGTACCCCGACATGCCAGTCCCCATGAGGGAGGAACACTGAGGGTCCCGGCACACCTCAAGAGGAGCCTCATTTCCCCATCGTGAGCTCGAGATGAGGGTCTTTTTCCCTGCTTCGTCGGGAAAGGATTCCCGCAGTTCCCGTCACATCTCAAGAGGTGGCACTCTCAACAGGAATGCCGAGATCTCCAGGGGTCGTGTCAACATACTAAAAGTGCCCCAGATGTCTCAGTCAACTCCAGATGAACCTGATTTCCCTGTACTACAACGAGTGTCACCTGCATATCGTCTCACACTACAGTGGCTCGTGCCACAGGCCTGTGGCATCTCGAGGGAAAGACAGAGATACCGGGGTCAAGTCGAGGGGAAGCTTGACACTGAAGCTACAGCTCGGGAGGAAATCGGAGGTGCATGCAAAAACAGGAGAGACGCCTGACTCCTCTTGAGAGACTCCAGAGAAACCCAAAGTTCCATGCCAGCACTAGAGAGGAAACCTCAGGTTCCATCTTTGGCTCCAGACGGGGAATTAGGACCCGGCACCGACAGGAGAGGAATCCTGAGGAGCCCCTCTCAACTTGCAAGGAGACTGGCCTTTCCTGAGGCCAGACGAAAGGGTCCCTGAGGTCCCTGTCCTAACTCGAGAGGGACCTGCCGCAACTCGAATAAAACCAGGAGGTTCTCCCCTCCTGGCGTGATGAGGCCATTTTCTGCTGCGGCATCCCAAGAGAAAACGGGTCTTCCCTCCTGAACCTCAAAGGGTCCTTCACAGCCTTGCTACAACTCAAGAAGTGCCACGACATAACCATCTCTACTCGAGAGTAACACTAAAAGTCCCACCACAACTCAAGAGGATCCCTGCCCTGCTCTGACAGGAAAGGATTCTGACATTCCCGTCGCACAGCAAGAGGGTGTGCTTTCCACAGGAATGTCGAGAGGAACTCCAGGGGTCATGCCACCATTCCAAATGAACCCCAAATGTCTCAGTCCACTCCAGATGAACCTGATTTTCCTGCACTGCCTCGAAGGTCACCCTGAGCATCGAATCACACGACGGTGGCATCTGTGACAGCCCTGTGGCACCTCGAGGGAAAGCCACAGATCCCTGTGTCAACGCTTCGGGAAGCCTGACACTGCTGCTACAGCTTGGGAGGACAACGGATGTGTGTGTCTCCACTTGAGAAGAGTCCTGACTCTCCTGTGGACACTCCAGAAGAACCCCAGATCCATGTCAGCACTGGAGAGGAAACCTCAAGTTCTGGCTGCAGTTCCAGACAAGTACGTAGGACCCGAAACTGACTGAACAGGAATCCCGAGGGGCCCCTCACAACTCATATGGAGACTGGTCTTTCCAGAGGCCACGCAAGCGGGTCCCTGAGGTCCTCGTCATAACTTGATAGTGACCTGCCGCAACTCGAGAAAAACCAGGAGGTTCTCCCCTGCAGGAGAGAAGAGGCCCTTTTCTGCTGTGGCATCTCGAGGGAAATCACGCCTTCCCTCTTGAACCTCGCAAGCGTCCTTCCCACCCTTGCTGCAACTCAAGAAGTTCCCTGACATACCAGTCCCCAAGTGGGAGGAACCCTGAGGGTCCTGGCACACTTCAGGAGGAGCCTCGTTTACCCATCTTGAGCTCGAGATGAGGGTCTTTTTCCCTGCTACGTTGGGAAAGGAACCCGTTGTTCCCGACATATCTCAAGAGGTGGCACTCTCAACAGGAAAGCCGAGATCTCCACGGTTCGTCCAAACATACTAAAAGTCCCTCAGATGTCTCAGTCCACTTTAGAAGAACCTGATTTCCCTGCACTAACTCGAGTGTCACCTGCGTATCGCCTCACACAACGGTGACTCGTGCCACAGGCCTGTGGCATATCGAGGGAAAGACAGAGATCCTGGGGTTAAGTCGAGGGGAAGGCTGACACTGCAGCTACAGCTCGGGAGGAAAGCAGACGTGCATGCAACCACAGGAGACGAGGCCTGACTCCCCTTTAGTGACTCCAGAGAAACACCAAGTTTCATGCCAGCACTGGAGAGGAAACCTCAGGTTCCAGCTTCGGCTCCAGACAGGGACTTAGGACCCGGCACAGACTGGAGAGGAATCCCAAGGAGCCCCTCTCCACTAGCATGGAGACTGGACTTCCCTGAGGCCACGCAAGAGGGTCACTGAGGTCCCCATCGTAACTCGAGAGGGACCTGCCGCAACTAGAGAAAAACCAGGAGGTTCTCTCCTCCAGGCGAGATGAGGCCGTTTTCTGCTGTGGCATCCGAAGAGAAAACCGGCTTCTCTCCAGAACCTCAAAGGGTCCTTCACAGCCTTGTTACAACTCAAGAAGTTCCCCGACATAACCATCTCCACTCGAGAGGAACACTGAGGGTCCCACCACAACTCAAGAGGAGCCCGCTTTCCCCCTCCTCCGCTCCCGATGAGGGACCCTTTCCCTGCTTCGACAGGAAAGGATTCTGGCGTTCCCGTCACACAGCAAGAGGGCATGCTCTCCACAGGAAAGTTGAGAGGAACTCCAGGGGTCGTGCCACCATACCAAAAGACCCCCAAATGTCTCAGTCCACTCCAGATGAAACTGATTTCCCTGCACTGCCTCCAAGGTCACCCTGAGCATGGAGTCACAGCACGGTGGCATCTGAGACAGCCCTGTGGCACCTCGAGGGAAAGCCACAGATCCCTGTGTCAACGCATCAGGGAGCCTGACACTGCTGCTACAGCTTGGGAGGAAAACGGACGTGTATGTCTCCACTTGAGAAGAGTCCTGACTCCTGTGGAGACTGAAGAGGAACCCCAAGATCCATGTCAGCACTGGAGAGGAAACCTCAGGTTCTGGTTGCAGTTCCAGATGAGTACCTAGTACCCGAAACTGACTGGACATGAATCCCAAGGCACCCCTCGCAACTCGTATGAAGACTGGTCTTTCCTGAGGCCAAGCCAGTGGGTCGCTGAGGTCCCCGTCGTAACTCAAGAGGGACCTGCCGCAAGTCGAGGAAAACCAGGAGGTTCTCCCCTCCAGGCGAGATGAAGCCTTTTTCTGCTGCGGCATCCCAAGAGAAAACCGGCCTTCCCACTTGAACCTCGCAAGCGTCCTTCCCACCCTTGCTGCAACTCAAGAAGTTCCCTGACATACCAGTCCCCACGCGGGAGGAACACTGAGGGTTCGAGCACACCTCAGGAGGAGCCTCGTTCCCCCATCGTGAGCTCTAGATGAGGGTCTTTTTCCCTGCTTCGTCCGGAAAGGATTCCCGCTGTTCCCGTCACATCTCAAGAGGTGGCGCTCTCAAGAAGAAAGCCGAGATCTACAGGGATTAATGCCAACATACTAAAAGTCCCCCAGATGTCTCAGTCCACTCCAGAAGCAACTGATTTCCCTGCAATACCTCGAGTGTCACCTGTGTATCGCCTCACACCACGGTGGCTCTTGCCACAGGCCAGTGGCATCTCGAGGGAAAGACAGAGATCCTGGGTTCAAGTCGAGGGGAAGACTGACACTGCAGCTACAGATCGGGAGGAAAGCGGACGTGCATGCAACCACAGGAGACGAGGCCTGACTCCTCTTGAGAGACTCCAGAGAAAGCCCAAGTTCCATGCCAGCACTGGAGAGGAAACCTCAGGTTCCAGCTTCGGCTCGAGACGGGGACTTAGGACCCGGCACCAACTGGAGAGGAATCCCGAGGAGCCCGTTTCAACTCACACGGAGACTGGCCTTTCCTGAGGCCACGCGAGAGGTTCCCTGTGGTCCCCGTCATAACTCGAGAGGGACGTGCCACAACTCGAGAAAAACCAGGAGGTTCTCCCCTGCAGGCGAGATGAGGCTGTTTTCTGCTGTGGCATCCCAAGAGAAAACCGGCCTTCCCTTCTGAACCTCAAAGGGTCCTTCACAGCCTCGCTACAACTCAAGAAGTTCCCCGACATAACCATCACCACTCGAGAGGAACACTGAAGTTCCCACCACAACTCAAGAGGAGCCCCCTTTCCCCCTCCTCCACTACCGATGAGGGATCCTTTCCCTGCTTCATCAGGAAAGGATTCTGGCGTTCCTGTCGCACAGCAAAAGGGTGTGCTCTCCGCAGGAAAGTCGAGAGGAACTCCAGCGGTCGTGCCACCATTCCAAAAGACCCTAAATGTCTCAATCCTCTCCAGATGAACCTGATTTCCCTGCACTGTCTCGAAGATCACCAGGGCATCAAATCACACCACGGTGGCATCTTCAACTGCCCTCTGGTACCTCGTGGGAAAGACACAGTTGCCTGTGTCAACGCGTCAGGCAGCCTGACACTGCTGCTACAGCTTGGGGGGAAAACAGACGTGTATGTCTCCACTTGAGAAGTGTCCTGACTCTCCTGTAGAGACTTCAGAGGATCCCCAAGATCCATGTCAGTACTGGAGAGGAAACCTCAGGTTCTGGCTGCAGTTTCAGCCGCGTACCTAAGACCTGACACTGACTGGACAGGAATCCCGAGGAGCCCCTCGCAACTCGTATGGAGACTGGTATTTCCTGAGGCCACGCCAGCGGGTCCCTGAAGTCCCCATTGGAACTCAAGAAGGACCTGCTGCAACTCTAGAAAAACCTGGAGGTTCTCCCCTGCAGGCGAGATGAGGCCCTTTTCTGCTGTGGCATCACGAGGGAAATCACGCCTTCCCACTTGAACCTCGCAAGCGTCCTTCACACCCTTGCTGCAACTCAAGAAGTTCCCCGACATACTAGTCCCCATGCGGGAGGAACAGTGAGGGTCCCAGCAAACTTCAGGAGGAGCCTCGTTTCCCCATTGTGAGCTCGAGATGAGGGTCTTTTTCCCTGCTTCGCTGGGAAAGGATTCCCACCGTTCCTGTCACATCTCAAGAGGTGATGATCTCAACAGGAAAGCCAAGATCTCCAGGGGTCGTGCTAACATACTAAAAGTTCCCCAGATGTCTCAGTCCATTCCAGATGAACCTGATTTCCCTGCACTGTCTCGAAGATCACCAGGGCATCAAATCACACCACGGTGGCATCTTCAACTGCCCTCTGGTACCTCGTGGGAAAGACACAGTTGCCTGTGTCAATGCGTCAGGCAGCCTGACACTGCTGCTACAGCTTGGGGGGAAAACAGACGTGTATGTCTCCACTTGAGAAGTGTCCTGACTCTCCTGTAGAGACTTCAGAGGATCCCCAAGATCCATGTCAGTACTGGAGAGGAAACCTCAGGTTCTGGCTGCAGTTTCAGCCGCGTACCTAAGACCTGACACTGACTGGACAGGAATCCCGAGGAGCCCCTCGCAACTCGTATGGAGACTGGTATTTCCTGAGGCCACGCCAGCGGGTCCCTGAAGTCCCCATTGGAACTCAAGAAGGACCTGCTGCAACTCTAGAAAAACCTGGAGGTTCTCCCCTGCAGGCGAGATGAGGCCCTTTTCTGCTGTGGCATCACGAGGGAAATCACGCCTTCCCACTTGAACGTCACAAGCGTCCTTCCCACCCTTGTTGCAACTCAAGAAGTTCCCCGACATACCAGTCCCCATGTGGGAGGAACACTGAGGGTCCTGGCACACCACAGGAGGAGCCTCGTTTCCCCACTGTGAGCTCGAGATGAGGGTCTTTTTCCCTGCTTCTTTGGGAAAGGATTCCCGCCTTTCCCGTCACATCTCAAGAGGTGGTGCTCTCCACAGGAAAGCCGAGACCTCCAGGGGTCATGCCAACATACTAAGAGTTCCCCAGATGTCTCAGTCCACTCCAGAAGCACCTGATTTCCCTGCACTACCTCAAGTGTCACCTGCGTATCACCTCACACCACGGTGGCTCGTGCCACAGGCCTGTGGCATCTAGTGGGAAAGACAGAGATCCCGGGGTCAAGTCGAGGGGAATCCTGACACTTCAG
>SJYS01019367.1:390388-400835 GCA_006410695.1 Philantomba maxwellii
GTCGTGGGGGTGGGGGCGGGGGCGGGGGCAGGGTCCCACGAGAAGTACGCCCTTGCACCCTGTCAAGAGCAGAACATCTCACGAGGGAAAAACAAAATCGAGAGCAGGCCCAGGGCACGAGCCAGCATTTGGGGTGCCCCGGCACCCCGGCTGAGTGGGGCTTGGCGTGAGGCCCTCTCCGCATGTGGGGGTCCCTCTGGAATGTGGGGTGCGAGAAGGGAGCAAGTCTGTTCAGGGCTAGGGCCCCCCACGTCCAGGTGCGGGGAATGACCTGGAAGCTCAGGGGTGAGGGCAGAGTGCCGTGACCTGGGTCCCATTGGTCCTACCACTCACGTGGTCACAGTCCTGCCCCCCCAGGGGCCAGGCCCGCTGAGAGGCAGGGTGCAGAGAGGGGTGGCTCCTTACAATTAATTGGCTCCCCTCTTACCCCACTTGCCACCCGCTTCCCCCAGCAAGACCAGAACTTCCAGGGAACAGGCAGGATTCTGACCAGCACCCTCTCCTGTGGGGACCGCCCCCGCCCCTCAGGGCTGTGGGGGCCGCCCCCGCCCCTCAGGGCTGTCACGGAGGAGCCTGTGGCCTCCCCGTCTCCTCTCCCCTCCCCTAGCCTGGCATCACTGGCCTCTGGCCGGCCGCGGAAAGCACACGGGCTGCATTCAGAGTGGCCTGTGAGGAGGAGGTGGTGGGAACGCGGCGTTCCCTTGGTGCCCTGCCAGGCCGCTGGGCCGCCCTCCTTCCCCTCCCCGAGGAGGGCACTTCCAGCAGCAGCTGCTGGGCATTCGGGCACCGCCCGCCTCCAGGCACATGCAGCGCCTGCAGTCCAGGCCCTGAGCATGCCCGGTCGGCCAGTAAGCCCAAGAGGTGATGGAGGTGGGTGCCCCCTGCCCTAGATGGTGGGGTGCCAAGAGCCCGCCGAGCCACCCGGGCTGGACTGGGCAGTGTTCAGGTCACCTCTCCTTCCTCGGGGTCTGGCCAGGCTCGGGGCTCAGGCCTGACCCGGTTTGGCGCTGGTTCTCTCTTCTGCACATCACAGGTTCTCGTGGGGACCCTGGACATTCGACTGTCCACCGCTGGGCACCCGCGTGTAGCCATCCCCAGGCTGTGCTGGGTAAGCCTCTCGGGGCTGTTCCGGGCAGGTCCTCTGGCAGCTACAGGCGGCACAGCCGCATTCTGGGGTCTCCCTTCTACCCCTCATGGCGCTGCCCCCCATCTTCTTGCTACCACCCTCCCCCCACCCCTGCATCCTCCTGCAGGCTCGCTCCTCCCCGGCCCTGGCTCCTGCTGGACGCAGGGCCTTTTCCACAGCTCCTCCTCTGTGAAGCCTCCTCGGACTGCTCCTCCGGGATCACCTGGCCAAGGTGGACCTGGGTGGGGGGGGTCCTTCCAGGGCCTGGAGGGCAGGGCTCCCTCCCAGAGGCTCGCCCCTACCTCCACTCACCAGCCGGGACAGAAGGTGGGTGTGGGGTATGTTTGCCTGGGGCCACCAGACCCTGGTTGGCAGAATGAGGACTTGATCCAAGCCTTACTAGGGCCCTGACTGTGGAGTCAGTCGGCCTGACCTACATAGGGAGGACTCAGGGGCCAGAGACTGGAGAGCCTCTGGCTGGAGCCAGCCCAGGGGCCCAGAGCGGTGAGGGGCCACCAGGCCTTGGTCATTGTGGACGGACTGGCAGGCTGGCAGGCCGGGGTGGGGGGTGCGGCGTGGAAGGGCCAGGTGTTGGGGAGAGCAGCCGTATCTGCACCAGCCCGCCAGCTCCGGGCGTGGTTACGAAGTTAGGGTTACGGTTGGGGTTAAGGTTCTCGTCACTGTCTCCCCACGAGCCCATGTGCCCATTCCCACGCTGGCCGTTGGTGGGCCACCTGTCAATGTCTCCAGAGTCGCTTGAACACTCTCTTTAAGCCTGGGAGATCCCTGGACTCCCCTCCAAGGCCCCAGCCCAGGTGCCACCCCTCACAGACACCCCTGAGCTGGATCTGTACCCGACCCAAGAGTNACGCTGGCCGTTGGTGGGCCACCTGTCAATGTCTCCAGAGTCGCTTGAACACTCTCTTTAAGCCTGGGAGATCCCTGGACTCCCCTCCAAGGCCCCAGCCCAGGTGCCACCCCTCACAGACACCCCTGAGCTGGATCTGTACCCGACCCAAGAGTAGACACCCCTGGGGACCCCCAGGGACCGTCCCTGCCATTGTGCGGTCATCAGAGCCTCATGAGTGACCATCCCCTGGGGAGCAAATGGGTTTGGGGGTGAAGGGTGGACATGCAGGGTGGGGCACATAGCTGGGGGCCAAGGGACCACCACCTCCTACAGCTTTCCAGGGAGATGGCCCTCCCAGCTCTGGGTGGGTCCACCGCAGAGGTTGGAGAAACAAACTTGCCCGCAAGAAAGCCCCCCCACCGGTGACCACAGCCTGTCCCCTCTCACCCATATCCTCCACCATGGCAGGAAGACAGGCCTCCCAGGAAGGGGGACCTGCTGGAGCTGGCCCCCCTGCCCCCGNCTGGGGGCCAAGGGACCACCACCTCCTACAGCTTTCCAGGGAGATGGCCCTCCCAGCTCTGGGTGGGTCCACCGCAGAGGTTGGAGAAACAAACTTGCCCGCAAGAAAGCCCCCCCACCGGTGACCACAGCCTGTCCCCTCTCACCCATACCCTCCACCACGGCAGGAAGACAGGCCTCCCAGGAAGGGGGACCTGCTGGAGCTGGCCCCCCTGCCCCCGAGAGGACCCCCCCTGGCTGTCCCCACCCTGGGGACCAGGGTGCCCACTGTGGCTGACCCTCGGCCTGTCCTCCACCTCGCGCCCACGTGGCCTCCATGGTCTCTAGGGCCCCAAATGCTTGCTGGCAACTGTCTGGGCCAAGGCCTCTCCCAGAGCCCCCGAGACCCCCCCAGCCCCCGTCAGCTTCCAGGAGCCCCCAGCATGGGCCAAAAGGGCCCTCTTGTCCCAGCGGGCAGGTGGCATCAGAGTAGCGGTTCCTAATTAAAAAGGCACAAAACTGAGGACTGCAGAGCGACTACCCAAAGCGATCGGATTTTGAGGAGCAAATACCCCTTAGTGCCACTTCTGCTGAGTACACGTGGCCAGAACGCAGGGACGGAAGGCAGCCGGACCGTGGACACGGGACCCGCAGAGGCGGACGACGGCTTGCCGCCTGATTTACCGGCGACAGCGTTCTGCAGTCCTTCAGATTACTAAGAATATTTAATAAAGAATCAAGATGGTTTATCTGTAACGCAAAGAGAATCACATTGTCTATATTTTTATTACTGAAAAATTGGAAGCGGGAAGAAATCATGATCTAAGCTACTGTATAAATGACAGAAACACCCATTCTGGTTATGCGCCTCGCTCCACGGTCTCCCACTGCCCTGTAAACATAATCTATTCGCTCGCCTCTTTCGCCTGATTCCGGAGCCTGCTCCGCGTTGGAGAGTTTAATATCACCCCGCTCTCAACAGCACAGGGAAGTGATTAAATAAGAAATAAATTTGGCTGTCGTTGCATTTAAAATCAAATCAAGGATCATTTGTTACCCCAAATGAACCAGTTCTCCTTTCATGCCCATAAGTAGGCTGCTGTTTGCCGAACCATTTAGAAATGTATATATAGTCNGAGTTTAATATCACCCCGCTCTCAACAGCACAGGGAAGTGATTAAATAAGAAATAAATTTGGCTGTCGTTGCATTTAAAATCAAATCAAGGATCATTTGTTACCCCAAATGAACCAGTTCTCCTTTCATGCCCATAAGTAGGCTGCTGTTTGCCGAACCATTTAGAAATGTATATATAGTCGACTCGGCACATAATGGCTTGTACTATAATATAATCTTTATGGGGCTGCCTCGCTGCACTGCCGGGAGAACCCATAACAGCACATGGCTTTTTTAATTTAAAGTTATAGGTATGAGACTGTGCGGGCTGCTCGCAGATCCATCTGAGTCTCGTTGGCGGAGGCCCACAGTGAGGTGCAGGGGCCGCAGCCCCGGGACCCCCCTCTCTGCCCTTACCACCTGCCCTGGGAGGGACGAGGGGTCAAAGCAGGTCCTGAGTATGCACGGCCCAACCGAATTCACCCTGGTGGGCAGGAGGGGCCCGGATACTCAGGGAAGTGGGGCCTGGATGGCCCACACCCAAGAGGCTTTCTCAGTCTGAGTGAGGCCTCTGACCCCGGCGCCCACCCTTGGCTGAGAAGCAGGGGGCGCTGGGGGCTACAGGACCCAGATGGAGGGGCAAGGAACTGGAACTCGGGCCCCACAGTGACCTGTCCTGAGCAGGCAGGGCATCGGGGGCAGCTTTTAGAACAGCTTCCAACAACAACAACCAAAAAAAATGGTTCAATGGGGCCTAGTATTTAAAGGGGCCACGTTTCAGGAAATGCTGGAACCCCCAATGCCGGCAGGTGAGAACTGCTTGAGGGCCTCTGCGATGCTCCCCTGGGGAGGGGGGCACCCTCCCTCCCAGGCCCTGTGTCCGAAGGCCCAGCCGGAGCAGGCCTGTCCCCCGCCCAGACCACCAGCCCCGGGCTGCCCCCTTGGTCAGCCTGTGGCTGACCCCGAACTCGAGGCCGCCTCCCGCACGGGCGTCAGGGCATGAGATGCCACCACGTCTGTGGCGTCTTCCGTGTTCGTGCTGCCCCGAGAGGCTTGTTCATGCCCTTTCTCCTGCCACCTCAGCCCCTCCGAGGGAAAGCGGGGCACAGGGGCATGGAGCCTGCAGGGGGAACGCCGGGCACTGTCAAGGGGATGGGCTGGGGAAAGTTCCACGTGGCCCCCACCTTGGCCCCTGGGGCCCTGGGGCTGGGCTGGGAGCAGCGTCCCTGCCCTGGAAGATGAGAGCAGCAGGCAGAGGTGGGTGAGGACCCCCTGGCGGGGTCTGAGGGCCCGAGACAGGCAAGAGGGCTGGCTTCGGGGTCAGACCAGACTGGAGCAGTGGTTGGTCTTGCCTGTTGTGACCCTGACCCCCGGATGGCACCTTGACCTGGCTCCCGAGTCCTGCCCTGGAAATAGGGACCTGGGAGGGAGAATTCCAAGGGCTCCCCTTGGGCACCAGGGCGTCAGCTGGGGAGGTCCCAAGGCCAGAAGCCGGGCAGGGGTCTCTGGGGTCCCAGTGGCCAGGGCTCTCAGCAGGCAGGGGCCCCAGCCCGCCCCTGACCTCCAACCCAGCTCCAAACAGCCCTGACTTCTGACCCCTCCCCAGATTGAGTCCCGCGTCTCCCTGGACCCTCCCCTGTGTCTGCCAGCTGCTGGACACGAGGTGGCAGGGGAGTCAGCGCCAACCCCCTACCCCCGTCCCTCTTGGGGCGCCAGGCGGAGCCCCGTGCTGGGCTGGTCCGGCGGGTGTCCAGGCCATCTGCCAAGTGCAGGGAGGTTAATTCTGCCGCGTTGTTAATGGCTCATGTGCTATAATGTTCAGCATAAACTTAAAAATTAATTGCCTCACCTTGTGAAGCAGCTTTAACTGCTCCTGAAAGGAAATATGGTTAATAACCATCATTTTAAAGTCAATTCTTGTTAAAAGAAGTTGTTGGACCAAATTTCTTTTGTTAGCTCATTATTTCACATCTTCTCCTCCCTCTCAAAAAAAAAAAAATCTCTTTATGTGTGTTTTGGCCTAATTTTTTAAATGCTCAGAGGAAAACGGCCGAACTGGGCCTGGGGCTGGACCGGCAGGTGCGGCATGGGCCGTGGGCTCAGACCCCTGCTGACCTCGGCTCCGGTGAAGCATGGCGGGGTCGTGGAGGACTGGTGTCAGCCCTCAGGGACTCCCCATTCCAGGGCCCCTGGGAGTCTGCAGTGATGTTGGGGCGTGACCTCCTAGGTCATGGGGCTAGCAACCCCAACCTCTGTCTTGGCGCCCAGCTGGGGTCACCTGACTCCCCACGATCTGAAAGCTATGTTCAGTTCCTCACTGCCACCTACACAAGCGAATGGACACACCGTCTCCCGGTTGGCAGTGGGGGAACTGTCCTGTGTTGAACACACAGGAGGCGTGGGACCCAGTGGACCCTGTGGGGCGGCTCCCCAGTGATCTGGCTCACAAACCCGGGGCCCTGGGAGGCAGGCACCTAGACTCATTCACGGAGGAACTGCAGGGGCAGGAGAGGTGGCCCTGGCCCCCCAGTGCCTGGTCAGCGACCGGAAATGCCACAGGGTCCACGGGGGGCACACCGCTGGCTCCTCCCACCATGGGCAGAAGACCCTCTGTCCCTCCCCCCAGGAGGTGGGAGGGGGTGAAGACCGTCACCCCTCTTCTGATGGTGGAGAAACTGAGACCCAGGTGGGGCTCCTAACGGAAGAGCCAAGACTAACAAGCCCAAGGCCCCCCATCTGCACCCCCTGCAGTGCCTCGCCCGACCCTGAGAGCCGCCCAGCCCCGAGAGCCGCCCTTCCGACCGACCCGTTCCCACAGCCGGGGCACGCCCAGAGACGTGCACAGTCGTTGATCCCTGAGCCCCTGAAGTACCCCCCAATTCCTCGCTCTGCCCATCAGCCCCCCAAGGCTACCTCAGAACCAAGGTTGAGGGTCCCGCCTCGGGTGCAGGTTGGGGGGTGCAAGCTGCCCCAGGCCCCTGCCTCAAGCAGGTGATTTTTGTCGCTCAGAGAACAACAAATCGCTCTCAGACGTAACCGGGATGAACAGTTACTTAATTGTGAGGCCGTGGGACGGTGTGATGATTAATTTTAAATCGTGTGATTCGGTCCTGAAGTCTGAGCCTGAGAGCTGCTGAGGGGCCCCTGGGGGCCTAGGAGCTGCTCAGAAACTGGGGGGCCCCGCTTGCCAGCCAAAGGCCTGGGGAGACCAGTCGGCAAGGCTGGGTGGAGTCTGGGCCGCAGCGGGGTGAGCGCGGCCCAGTCTCTGAGCCCCCAGGGTCCGGATGGGAAGGGTCCTGGGGCGGTGGTCCCTCCTCTGGCAGAGTGGGTGCTGGCATCAGCATCTGCCTGGGCTCAGGGACACCCCAGAGAACCCCAGGAGCTCGTGACCCGGCTGACCACCAGTGGCCAGTGGAGGGGGCTCGAGGGCCAGCCAGGGCTGGGGGCTGGACTGGGGCCCTGGGACAGGGCGGACCTCAAGAGGCGGCCTGTCCCCAAGCCTTGGGGACACCTGCTTCCTGCTAGGGCTCCTCAACTCTCCCCAAACTCGCCTCGCCCCCAGCGTTCCGGAATTCCTCCTGAGGTGTCTCCCAGCGGCAGGCAGGGTGGGGAGTCCCGGACCACTCCCGGGACTGCGGCAGAGGCCACGGGGTGGGGGCCAGGGTAGGAGACACGGGAGGGCTGGAGCCCTGTTGTGAGACTGCCTGGCCTGGAGTGCACCAGGAGACCGCCCTCCCCCGCCAGCCTCCCTGGGAGCCCGGTGCCAGGCCGGCAGCTTGCGTGAGCCGACTGCGAGCCAAGCTGGCGGCTGGCGGCGCTTGGCAGGCGGCGCGGCGGAGCGGGAAGGGATGTTTGCAGACTGCGGGCGACAGTTTCCCAGCTGAAACCTTGCTGGTTAAACACAGGAAGGGAGCAGCGCCCACAGCAGCTCCCCACAGGCAGAGCCGAGGGCGGGGCCCTCCCGGCCCTCTCGGGCATCCGCGTGGGTGCCCGGGGGAGACCTGGGGGTCTGAGTCTCCATGTCGGGGTACCCCCGGGTGGGCTGCCAGACAGGGGACGGTGGAATCAGAGCAGACCCTCCAGCTCCCAGGACCTGCCGTCACCACTCTCCACCGAGGACCCCCTCACAGCGCACGGTGGGTGGGTGAGTGCCCGCGGTGCCCCCGCGGGGAGAGGGCCTCGGGGCTTCAGGCTCCCCAAGTGTTCGAGCCTGTGTGTCTGTATGTGTGTGTGTCCCGCCGTGGAGCGGCCCCAGACTGCCTGGGGTTCTAGGAGCCCGTCTGAGCACGAATCTCGTCAGTGGAGGAGGGACGGGGCACCCCAGGAAGCTCCCTGGGCAGCCCCAAGTCAGGGCNTGTTCGAGCCTGTGTGTCTGTATGTGTGTGTGTCCCGCCGTGGAGCGGCCCCAGACTGCCTGGGGTTCTAGGAGCCCGTCTGAGCACGAATCTCGTCAGTGGAGGAGGGACGGGGCACCCCAGGAAGCTCCCTGGGCAGCCCCAAGTCAGGGCCGCTCTGGTCTGGGGTGGAGGTGGCATGGAGCAGAGGAGGAGAGGGAGAAAGACAGAAAGTGGGGACTGGGCTCCATCCCGGCCGCCCCTTCCTTCTCAGCTTCCCAACCTGCAGCTGGGTCAGCACTGGCCCCCGCTGGCCAGGCTTCCCGCTGTCCCCATTCTCGAAGGACAGTCTACAGGGCCTCAGACCCTTTAAGGACTGTGTGCCCCCCATCCCCCGCCTCCTTCCCCACCCCTTGCCCAGATCCCCTAGACCCACAGGAGACCGGAACCCACACAGCTCAGGGACCCAGGGACGTGTTAGCTCAGGAGAGAGTGTGGGGTCCCTGGGGGGGTTGTGTGGGGTCCCTGGGGGGTTGTGTGGGGACCCTGGGGGATGAGAGAGCCCTAGGGTGGGGCTCCAGGAGTGTGTGAGAGCCCTCACAAACAAAGCAGGTGCTTGCCTGTCCCTGGCACAGCAAGGGCTCAAGAAACAACTGCTGTCATCGTTAGCTGTCACTATCTTTCATCAAAGAAAACAGAAGCCAGCCACGAGGAGCTGCTGTGCGGGGGAAGTGATGCTGCCACATACCCGTCGGCCCTGGCCTGGCGGGGGCCGGTGGGTTCAGAGCGGCGTCCAAGGAGCCCGGCCCCGGGGCCTCCTCAGCCCCTCCCCCTGGAGGTCAGGCCGTCAGGGACGGCCACACGCTGACCCCTGCCTCTCTCCTTCGTCTTTCCGGTTCTGGGGTGCCCGCTGGGGACCCCTCTGGGGTGTGCACCTCTAGCTGGATGCAGGGCCCTTCCCCTTCCCCTTGCGCTTTCCCAGGGGACAGGGGACTGGCTCCTTCCAGCCTCTCCTCGGCCCCTCTCCTCATCTTCCTCGTGGCTTTGCGGGTCCCGTGCACCCCAGAAAAGCGGGCCGGGTGACTTCTGCTATTACCACAGGAACCAGACGTTCCACCTTCACAAACGAGGAGAGGAGGCTGCGAAGGACTAGGCCGTGGCCACGGTGGGCAGGGCATCCCGGAACAGTGCGGGGCCCCATCCGGGGCTGGACGCTCAAGGATGGTGGGAAGACAGGTCCATATAGACCGTGAGAGAGCTGTCAGGAAAAAGAGACGCTCCGGAGGCCCTGGGGCAGAGGTGGAGGGGAGGCAGGGAGGCCAGAACACAGAGAGAGACCCCGGAACCGTACAGAGCCCAGGTTCCAGGGAAGGAGGAGCCTGCAAGGGCGGGGGCTTGCCAGATAAAATACAGAAGATCCAGCTGAATCTGAATTTCAAACAATGATATGTCCCCAGACTGCACGGGAAGTCCCTGAACTAAAAAGTTATTCCTTGTGATTGTGAAGTACGGTCTGAAGGATGGGCATCCCTGGTGGCTCAGACGGTAAGGAATTCACCTGCAATGCGGGAGACCTGGGTGCGATCCCTGGGTCGGGAAGATCCCCTGGAGGAGGAAATAGGGACCCACGCCAGTATTCCTGGAGTGAAGAATGCCATGGACAGAGGAGCCTGGTGAGCTACAGTCCATGGGGTTGCAAAGAGTCAGACACNTCAGACGGTAAGGAATTCACCTGCAATGCGGGAGACCTGGGTGCGATCCCTGGGTCGGGAAGATCCCCTGGAGGAGGAAATAGGGACCCACGCCAGTATTCCTGGAGTGAAGAATGCCATGGACAGAGGAGCCTGGTGAGCTACAGTCCATGGGGTTGCAAAGAGTCAGACACGAGTGAGCGACTATCTTCACTTTCACTGTGGATCTTCAGTTGATGAATCTGGTCACCTGGCCAGCGGCGCCCGCCTGGCTGAAGGGCAGGCCCCCAGCCCACATCCCACCCCCGCTCAGGGGTCCTGGACCTAACTCTGGGGACAAAAGCCGGGTTCCAGGTGTCTCTCAGCAGACCTGGTGGGCCGGCTGCGATTCCAGGTAGTTCCCCACGCCCCCAGCCTCTCGCCCAGGCTCTGGGCCGCGTGCAGACGCCTTCCCTGCCAGGCCCCCACAGAGACCTCACCGCTCCCCCTGAAGCTTTTAGGGCCAACGGATTGATTATTAATAGCACAGCTGCCGGTTACAGGAACTGCCGCGACGGGCGGGCGTTCACCTGCTTGAGGTCGGGGAGCTGGTGTCCTCTGCCTGGAGGCCGGGGGCCTCTCCGGAAGGACGAAGTGACCAGATTTATTGTGGCCACAAGAACTCACCAGGCACTTAGCAGCTTCCAGCCCTGGTCTGAGGAGACCTGGGGGGGCAGTGCTCCCGGAATTGCCCCTTCCCAGGGGCCCTCCCTCTTGCACTGGGGGGATAGGATGGTGGGGGAGGAGGAGGGCAGGGCTTGGGGGTGAGCTGCTCCCCCTGCCGCCCTTGC
>SJYS01019367.1:431518-461299 GCA_006410695.1 Philantomba maxwellii
CCGGGGTGGGGGGTGGCGGGCTGTGATTACGCTCACAGACTCGGAGCACAGCGCCAACGCTGGCGCCGTGGCATTTACATAAAGAGCGCTCGCCAGCAGAAATAATCCCATCCACAACCCTCGGCCTCGATGTTTCTCCAAACAGCAGAAGTTGTTTGTGCTCCGCACGCTCCCCCCCAACCCCAGCCCGGCTCCCCAAGAGCCAGAGGCTGTCAGATCCAGAACAACCAAAAGAGCCTCTTCTATTTCTGCTCCGGCACGTGCCGGATACTGCGCCAGCTAAAAATACCCCCCTGAGCGGCGGCGCATCTGGAAAGGTGCTCCGATTGCTCCGCACGCCCCCGGCCCCAAAGTACCCTCTGCCGGGTCGGAGCTGAGCCTCTGCAGCCTCCGTCCTGGGAGGGGGTGTCAAGTCACAGAGAGGCTCCAGGAACCCAGGAGAGCCTGTGCACCGGGCTCAGTGACGAGGCCCCTCGAGCACCCCTGGTGGCCTTTGGCGGGTCATACAGTGCCAAATAGCAGTGGGAGATGCCTCAGTGGGCTGTGTGCAGGGGTCACACGCAGGCTCCCCCTGCACCAGGGCGGGGGAACCTGCCGGCCTCCTGCTGCCCCAAGACCCGGGCAGCCGCCTGCAGCGTCAGCAGCCCCGTTTCCACCCCTTTATGATGCTGCTTTCTAGGGTCATGGGCTCCAAATATTTAGCCCTGTGAAATCTGGTGGTGAAAGCCATTAGCTGCTTGCACGGGGAGGTGAGCGTCCGCCCTGCATGAGGGCGGGTGAGTCATGGTCATAAAGGTCCTGATGGAACGATCTGGAACAGAAGCTCACCTGGGCAAACGGGCAGCAGAATCGAGGCCTTGGGGCTGGAGAGAACACCAGTGTGTCCATGGGGCGGGTGGTGGACCCTGCAGTGCCTTCAAGACTCTGCTGCCCACCTTCCCAGGACACTGCCTGGACCCAGAGAGGGGAGAGGCGTCACGCGAGCGAGGTGACAGGGACGACAGAGCCTGCGTGGCGCACTCGCGTGAGGCCCTGGGGCTGAGGGAGGCGAAGGGCGTGCGAAGATGGCGGCGATGGGCACGCGGGAGCGCACCTGGTTCTGTGCACCCAGAAGTGGTTCCAACAGTAAGTCTCCCCTTAGGTGCACTCTGCCACGATAAAGACTGTTTCAAAGGAATGAATGGAAGGCGGGAACTGGGAGCGCTACGCTGCCCGCAGCCCCAAACGTCCTCAGCTCCTGCGGGTCTCGGGCCGGGAACCTGAAGCACGTGCTGGACCCTCTGCATGGGCAACACACAGCAAGACGCCTGCCCCCAGGGTGCCATCATGTCCAGGACGCTCAGCGGGGCCCCGTTCTCGTCCCCAAGTGCGGGTGCGTCCGGGCGTCACCATCGGAGCCCCGCCACCGCCGTGACCACCGGCAGATGCCCAGGCTGCCCTGGTCCTGGCACTGGGGGGCCCTGTTGAGGTGGGGCAGGGTGGGGAGGGGGCAGAGAAGGTGATGCGCGCTCCACAAAAGTGTATGCCGTTTGTTCAGATGGCAGAATAAGCAACTGAGCCCCTAGTCCTTCCTGATACAGAAAAATACAACTGAAAACCAAACGGAAAGAAGAACACGGCCCCACATGACCCGATGCTGGCGGTGACCGAGCCTGCCCGACACAGCCTGGCCCAGAGCCAGACCCACGTGAGTGCGCTCGGCCAATCCGCGGCAGCGGGGCACAGGGCCCGGCGGGGGAGGCGACAGGCTCCCACCAAGGGCCGCGCGCGAGTCACAGGCGGGCGAAGCCACGCCGGACGCCCGCAAGCCCAACCAGCACCTTGCGTGAAGATGAACCCCCGTGGGCTGCAGACCTCAATGTCAACACAAACCTGCAGAACTTTCAGCAGCAAATCTGTGATCTTGGGTTTAGCTAAAAACCTAGACAGAACCCCCAAAGCACCATCACTAAGAGAAGTTAAATAAGAAACTAAACATCATCACAATGAAACAAAACTTATTGTCTACAAAAGATGACCAAGGCAAGACCTGCAAAGCATGTGCCTGACAGAGAAAAACCCCGGGGAAGGCAAGGGAAACAACCGGAGCAGAGCGAACAATCCAACTGTAAAAACAGGCAGAAGAGCTAACAGATACGTTAGCAGAGAACACACAGACAGCGAATCAGCACAAGAAAAGACACTCATCACGAGCCCTTAGAAAAACGGAAATTAAGGCCACGCTGAGACAACATTCCTTGAGGTTCGGACAGCTTGGCAGGACCCAAGCACAGCGCACCCAGCGAGGACCCGGGGCCCCTGGCACAGTTACGCACCCGCCTGCTTGGCCACAGGAACAAGATGGCACAGGCCGTGGGGAACCACGAGGCCATTTGTTACAAAGTTAGACGTGTGCGGTGCTGAGCCAGCACTCCGCTTCCAGGTGTTTACCCAGGAGGAGAGAGAGAGATGAGTGCTGGATGCCCGCAAACCTGTGCAGAAATGCCCGCACAGCTCTGTCCACAGATGCCAACTGGAAACACCCAACATCCCGCATCAGGGGAAGGGACAGCCGGGGAGCCGTCCACACGACGGTCACCACGGGGCCACGAGGTCCCAATGGTTGATGCACAGTTTGGATGGATCCCAGGCTTGCTGCGCCCAGGGGAGAAGCAGTGTCCAGGGTTATCTCCAGGGCGGGTCCACGTGGAGGACATGGCCAAAGACACAGCCAACACCGGGGTGAACAGAGGAGAGCGGCTGCCAGGGCGTGAGGTGGGGGTGGCCATCAGAGCAGCGTGGGCGAGTCCTGGGGCCCTGGAGGCTGGTTGACAGAGCTCTTCTGGGTGGTGGACGCTCAGGTCACACCACCCGGTGCCCAGGAGGGCGCCCAGCCCCCTCTGCTCAGCTCCAGGTAGCTTCCACTCACGACAAACACACCACAGGTGGGCAGTCTGGCTTGTCCCTGCAGCTGCCCGCTCGGTGCCAACGAGACCCGCAGTTTTGAAAGGGCCATACCCATGATGGACATCGTGTGCCAGACAACCCCGCCAGCCTCCCGGGAACAGGGCAGGTGGGTTTCCCGCAGGGGCACGCAGGCCCAGGTGGGAGGGATGGGGTGAGCATCCACAGCCATCGTCCCCCCTTTACGTGCCTCCTACGTAACCGTGACGCACCACAGACAGTAAGATGCATCTCGTTTCTTGGATTTAAAACTTCGGGGGGAGGATGCATCCAAGAACCAGTGCAATTTGGCACATGGGGTAAAAAAAGTAGCAAACGTCTGGAAAGAAAGAAAAATAAAGGTGGAAACAGAATTCGAGGCCAAGGCTGGGGAGGACCTATGTGCAAACCCTGGCCAGCAGACCTCCCAGAAGCGGGGTCACAAAGGGACCCATGGGGGTCTCGGGGGCCCCGCACTCAGGAAGTTCCGGGCTCAGCTGCTGGGAAGACGTGGGGGTTGCAGAGGCCTGTCCCTGGATGGTGCCCCAGCCAGGGCCTGGCACCCGGCCCCTCTGGGACAGCTCGGAACCCTGGCACTCCCCCTGGGCAGCTCCACACCCTACTTGGCCCGCCCCACTCAGACCTGGGTTCCATTTGTTGTTTTTTGCGTCCTGTGTCCGAGTCTGGTCCTGGGAGACCCCAGCGGTCCCGTCTGGCCTCCCACCCGCCCAGAGAGAGCCCAGCAGCTTCTCCCATCGCCACTCTGACCGCGTGCCTCTTCTGTTCCCCATCCTTCTGTCCAGTGCTGACCTAGAGACGCTCACAGGCCCGCTGCCCGCCCTTGGACGCCAGGCGGACTGGGGACGCTGCTGGGGACCAGAGTGGGAGGCGCGGGGCCATGAGGGTGGTGGCTTCCCACTGCGCGATCGTCCTGCACTCTTTAAGAGCGCGAGCACAGGGACCTCCCCAGTGGCCCAGTGGCTCCCGATGCTGGGGGCCCGGGTCCGACCCCTGATTGGGAACTAGGATTCTGCATGCCGCACAGCACGGCCAAAAAAGGACACAGAGGAAGCTGCCTGGTAGAGGTGGTCATCCTAAGCAAGTCAGACAAAGACAGATACCAGACGACATCATTTATATGCAGCATCTTAAAATACCACACAAACGGACTTACTGACAAACACAAACAGACTCACAGACACAGAAAACAAGCTTACGGTTACAAAGGGGAAGGGAAGGGGAGGGATAAATTAGGCGTTTGGGATTAACATATATATGGTTCTATATACAAAGCAGATAAACAACAAGGATCTACTACATAGGAGAGGGAACTCTCTCAGAGTTCCGTAATGAGCTAAAGTGGGAAAAGCATTTGAGAAAGAACAGACACCCGTGTGTTGTGCAATGAATCACTCAGCCGCACACCGGAAACTAACACGTTACAGATAGGACGGAGGACAGTGGCTGCCCCGCGGGGCCGGGGCGGGGGTGCTGCTGGGAGCAGCAAGCCCAAGGAGGGGGCCAGCAGCTGGGGCCGGGCAGACAGACAGAGGGGTCGAGAGCCTGCAGAGACTACAGGGTCCCAGCCGGGAGCCGGCACCTGGACACAGCTTCCCAAGTTCTCTTCGATGTATCTGCTGACCGCTAAGTAGCACGCATGCAGGACCAGATGCAGAAAAGCTATTGCCAAGAAACAGAAAACCAACTTAAGCTGGGAACGTGGTGTCCCGCGTGTGAGCTAGACAAGCATCGGATCTGAGGGCCTGCAGAGGAGGCGGGGCTCGGGGGAACACCAAGGACTTCACCAAGACCCGGGAACAGCCAGCGCCCACGAGCAGGGCGGCCAGGAGCGCCCCCGCCTGACTTACTCCAGCAGGTCACATCACTTCCTGACAAACCCGAGGGTCTCTCGCGAAGGACTCTAAAGACAGGTCCCAGACCCTCTGAGGAGCAGCTCTGCTTAGAGCTTCCAAACTGTATTCACACGTCGTGAAACATTCAATAAAAAATCACCAGGGGGACTCATGGTGGTCCAGTGGTTAAGATCCCGCCTGCCAATGCAGGGGACGCAGGTTCAATCCCTGATCCGAGAAATCCCACATGCTGTGGCGCCACAACTGCTGAACCCCCCGAGAGGCCACCACCGCAACCAGAGAAAGCCCATGAGCAGCGACAAAGACCCAGCGCAGTCAAAAACGAGCGATTAAGGAAAAACTCACCATCTACAAAAAGACATTCGATCGGACCCACAGGCGATCTGTAACAGAATACAGGCAGATTCTGTCTTTCAAATAACCTCTCTTCATTTGTGCAAGGAATGTACAAGACGGAGAATTTCACCAGAAAACTAGAATCAGTAAAAAGAATCAAATGCTAGAAAGATGACTGGTTCAGGAGTAAATTAAACAGAGCAGATGAGAAGATTGGTGAACCGGAAAATAACTCAATCCAAAACATCCAGGTGGAAGCTGCAGAAGAAAAAAGAGATAGAAAAGTCTCGAAACAGAACAAAGGTTACGCGGAATTCGCAGGACGCGGTGAACGCACAACACTCGTGTCCCAGGAGCCCTGGGAGGAGGGTGGGTGCATGTGGGGAGGCATCGTGACCGAGAATTTCGAGCTGATCAAAGACATGAAGTCACGTGAAGACAGTGACCCTTGGAACCTCCCCAGGGGTCCGGTGGTTGACTTCACCCTCCAGGGCAGGCAGCGGGGGTTCAGTCCCTGGCAGGGGAGCTAGGATCTCACATGCCTCACAGTCAGAAAACCAAAACACAGAACTGAAGCACTGTTGTTAACAAATTCAATGAAGACTTTAAAAACGGCCCACATTAAACAACAACAACAAAAAACTGATCCCAGACAGAGGGTAACACAGGAAGACGTGGAAAAAATAAACGTGCAGATAAGTATAAACGTAGGTATTTAAAACAACAGTGACGAAGGGTGCAGCTAAAAACATGCAAACACTCTCATCCCTACCCAGTACGACAGGGGGACATAAAGGAGGCTGAAGTCGTGGAGGTCTTGGCAAGCAGCGGAGGGGAAGGTCCCTGAAGGCAGGCTCTGAGTCAAGATGACCTCCAACCCTTAAGAGACCAGCTGTTGTTTACGTGCTAAGTTGCGCCTCACTCTCTGTGACCCCATGGGCTGCAGTCTGTTTGCTAGTCAGTCTCTAAGGACTTCCCAGATGCTCAGCTCAGCTCAGTCGCTCAGTTGCGTCTGACAGTGGACTGCAGCACGCCAGGCCTCCCTGTCCATCACCAGCTCCTGGAGCTTACTCAAACTCAGATCCACCGAGTCGGTGATGCCATCCAACCATCTTATCCTCTGTCGTCTCCTTCTCCTTCTGCCTTCTGTCTTTCCCAGCATCAGGGTCTTTTCCAGTGAGTCAGTTCTTCACATGAGGTGGCCAAAATACTGGNGTAGGGTATGGCTTCCGCGGGCTTCCCAGGTGGCTCACTGGCGAAGAGTCTGCCTACCAAAGGAGGAGATGTCGGCTTGATCCCTAGGTGGGGAGGATCCCCTGGAGGAGGAAATGGCAACCCCCTCCAGTATTTTTACCTGGGAAATCCCGTGGACAGAGGAGTCTGGCGGGCTGCAGTCCATGGGGTCGCAAAGGGACACAGCTGAGCTACCGAGCACGCATGGGTTCCATGTCGTGGGATAAGAAAGGAGGAAAGAATGACTCTGANCTGCCTACCAAAGGAGGAGATGTCGGCTTGATCCCTAGGTGGGGAGGATCCCCTGGAGGAGGAAATGGCAACCCCCTCCAGTATTTTTACCTGGGAAATCCCGTGGACAGAGGAGTCTGGCGGGCTGCAGTCCATGGGGTCGCAAAGGGACACAGCTGAGCTACCGAGCACGCATGGGTTCCATGTCGTGGGATAAGAAAGGAGGAAAGAATGACTCTGATATTTTAGCCTGTGTGAAAAGAGGATGCCATTGACTGAGATATAGAAGCCTGGAGAAGTTGGCGGGGGTGGGGGGACGCCCCAAGGATTTGTTTGGGATGTGTGAAGTTGGGGTGGTCTATCAGCTCACCAAGGGGCGGGTCGAGCAGGCAGTTGCATACACAGGGCTGAACGACAGGGGGGCAGTCTGGAGATTTACTTATGGAGCCTTCAGTGTCCGCATGGGGATGAGATTTAGGGCACTGGCTGAGGGCCCCCAGGTGGTGACTATCACTGAGGAAAAAAGAGTCCCCACAAGACGAGGAGAATCCCAGAAAGAGGGAAATGGGGCAGCCAGTGGGGCCAAGGAAAACCCTGGAGAGCACGCGAACGCGGAAGTCAGATTTTAAGAGTTTCAAGGAGAGTGCGCAAATGCTGCTTCGAGGCTTAGCATGACATTTTTAATCCCTGCAGCTCATTACCGGATTAAATGAGGTGCACACCGGACAGCGGCCTATGCGGGTACTTTGGGCTCCGGCCAAGTACCAGAAATGACAGGTAGAAGTAGCTTAAACAATAAGAACATCTACTGTGTCGCGTGGTGTAACTCTGAAGAAGAGTAGCCCTAAGTTTGGTCAATTCATTGACTCAAAGATGGCTTCAAGGACCAAGATCCCTTCATCTTTGAGCTCCACTTTCCTCCTGGTGGCAAGAAGGCTGCTGCAGCCGTGATATCCAGAGCTGTGATATCCTCACAGTGTCCAGAGGTGGGATAAAGGAAGAGCCTGTACTCGTGTGTCTTTCTATGAGTGAGGAAACTTTACTAGTAGCCGCTCTGAAGAATTCCCTTTCCAACTAATTCCGAATGCATCACACACCCGTGCCAAGGCTCATCTTAGCAGGAAGAGTGAAGTAAATCAGTACCCACAACCGCGGGCTGAGAAACCACCCAGGGTCTCCTGAAGGACATGGCCACTCCAAGGAGGGTGGTAACAGCCAGGATTCTGAGAGAGAAGAGGGGCTTGTTGGAGTGGTTCTTGATCCAACGACCGATACTGTCTGCAACACTAGTGCTTGGCATTCTGAACATGCCTGTGACACAATATAGACATTTATGAATAAATATGCATTATCTCTCAGCCAAGATATAAGAGTTTTTCTCCTTAAAGTAGTGTCCAAGTGACTACTGAAACACTCACCTGTGCCTACCATAGCCTCTTAGATCTGGGGCTCAGAAGAGGCCTTGAAGATCCATGGACCCTCAATATAAAGTCTCTGTTGGTGTATGGTAGAAGCCATCACAATATTATAAAGTAATTATCTTCCAATTAAAAATAAAATTTTAAATATATACAAAGTCCCCACAACTTTGTGTACTACACAAGGTCCCAGCAAGAAATATATGTTATACCTGGATTGTCCTACTTTAACAGGAGCTCAGAGGATTTGATGCTCCGATCGGGGGCTGGGCAGAGCAAACCCACAGGTTGGTACAGCTGCCGGGGCTGGTGCAGAGAGGCACCCCCACCATCCGTGGGCCCGAGGAGGCCGAGCACGCAGAAGGGGGCACAGCCAGCCCTCAGCGACCCTGCAGGACGAGGGAACACGAGGAATCAACAGCCTGACCTCACCTGCTCCTTCCCTCCAACTAAAAGCCAGAGGGCAAGGAAGCCCATCCCTGGAGTCCCTGCAGATGAGAGTCTGGGCCACAGAGAAAGGGGAAGAAGAGTGGAGTTGCTTCTGGAAGAGCAAAGAGAAGATACCAGCCTACTCTGGAAGGGAAGACCAGGGTCTTCCTGGAAGCCAGCCGGAAGCCACTCATTTCACCTTGGGACACCTCTGACTGCCTGAAAGTTCCCCATCAGCCGGGGGGTCCATAGCAGCAGGAGTCACTGCTCATCCCCATGACGAGGCTTTTGATAGAGGACAGCAGCCTGCACATCTCACAGCCAACTTCTGGTGCAAAACTTGTCCAGACTGCAGTCCTCGACCCCAGCATCCAGTGGAAATCGACATATGGGGTCTATACATGTGGTTCTCAACCAGGGATGTTAGTCCCCCACACCCACCCCAGGCAATGTCTGGAGACATTTTTCACTGTCACAGCCTGGAGGAAGAGATACCACTCTACCTGGTGGGTAGAGGCCAGGGATGCTGGGAAACATCCTACAATGCACAGGACCACCCCCCAGGACGATGTGGCCCCAAATGTCACCAGCGCCCAAGACGAGACCTTCGGCAGGGCCTGTCTGTGCAAGGCTGTCCCTGTAAGACAGTCCCCGGGAGCCACATCCCAGAGTTCCCCTAGTGAACTGGGCTGGATCTGTATTTTCNTATCATATAGTTTCTCTGGTCATTAAGATATAGATAGGTGAAGGTGAAGTCGCTCAGTCGTGTCCGACTCTTTGCGACCCCATGGACTGTAACCTACTAGGCTTCTCTGTCCATGGGATTCTCCAGGCAAGAATACTGGAGTGGATTGCCATTTCCTTCTCCAGGGGATCTTCCCAACCCAGGGATCGAACCCAGGTCTCCCGCATTGGAGGCAGACGCTTTAACCTCTGAGCCACCAGGGAAGTCCTTAAGATATAGATATTTAAACCTATATGTTTTCCTTCCAGAGACAGATGACTTTATAATGACTCTTTCCATGTGATTGCACATAGACTAAACTGCTGTAATGAAGAGTCCCCTCCTTCACCCCGAAACACTCTGATTCAAACAAGCAGGAGTTGATTTTTCTGTTTAGTCTAGAATAGGCCCACAGTGAGGCTGCCCCGGGCCCAGACCCTATCAGTTTTGTTACTTTTCCAACCCAGGTGGAAGCAAGCTCATCAGCACCACATCTGTGTTTCAGTCTGCACCATGGAGTGCAAGCAATCTCCTTCCTAAACTATATGGTACAAAAGTTGAATGGATCACTTCTGTTCATACTCTATTTGCTGAAATAGTCACATGTCCACCCCTGGCTGGAGCTCAGATTTTAAGTTCTAAATCAAGAGGTCTGTAATAACAGGACAAATAATTTGTGTGTGTGTGTATATATATATTTCCCTCCTTCCGAATAAAAATAAAAGTCTTTATAGGCTATGGGAACAAAGATGTCAGTAACATGGTAGTGGTCTTAATCTCAGTAGCTGTGTGTCCAGACAAAACACATGTATTCTGCTATAAAAGAAGGAGAAGGGACATGGGGATGCAGCAGTTTTGACTTGACTAACCACATTGGGACTTTCTGCCACATTTGACTATCAGAAGGAATCTGTCGTATTTTGTACTATTCTACAGTGAATACCCTTGCAAATGAAAATCATTGACATCCCCTGAAATAATAAACAGTACCTTTATTATTATATGGCAATCTTTTATTTTTTCCAGTTTTCAAGGAATGAAGGAATGAAACTTGCACTTTCCTGCAATATTTTTTAACGTGTTACTCTATGAGCCTTCATGTATTTTCTCTTGGATTTAGGAAGTTCTGAAGGCAGGAGACTAGTCAAAAGACTTGCCATTGATCAATCAGAATGGATGCCAGGGGTAAACAGATGGGACGCCCATACTGGCACCTACCAGCTGAGTGTCAGTCCTGTCTAGGGTGGAGAAAACAGAAGTTTGTTTAGAGTGAAATGAAGAGTCTCATGGAAATAATTTATCCTCAGGGAAGTGAAAGCAGAAATTCAAGTTTGGCTTGGAAGAAGGCAGACTGTGCATTGTCTGTCACTCAGAATGTTGCCACGAGTTCAGATTTTAAGTTCTAAATCAAGAGGTCTGTAATAACAGGGCAAATAATGTGTGTGTGTGTGTGTGTGTGTGTATGTGNTCAAAACTTTTAATTTTGTTTTGAGTGTGCTGCTTTTGCTTTTTTTTTTTTTTTTACTTTTGAAGATGTGTATAAGAGACAGGCAGTAGACCCCTCAGTGAGCACAGGAGCAGAGCTGCTGCATAAGGAACTGGCATTAACAGAAGATGTTGCAGAAAAGTGGAGCAAGAGGGGAGGGAATTCTTAAGTGGTCAAGAATCCTGAAGGTGGTTTGATATGGAATGTGTGTGTGGTTCCCACTGGACTCTCAGAAATATCTGAGAGGAAGTTGAGAAAATCAGGAATTTGTTCCTACAAGATGGATGGGAGTGAAGACAGGGAGAGGCTGTTTAGTGATATTTACTGTGACACTTTCTCTACCCTCTCTCCCTGCTTTATTAATAGGGACTCACAGCTAGTGTTCTTGATCTATTTGATCTAGGACTTGAGGCCTTATCCGGTAGAGCTCCAAGCCTTGCTGCCTGTCCCCCTTGGCCTCTGTCACTGATTTGCCTTGCCTCTTAGAGGAGGGAAGGGATCCAGCCTGGCACACTTTTCATTCAAGGACTATGCATCCTGAGGCTGAAATTAATGATCCTCTTTACTAAAGCATCCCCCCTTTTATTTAATTTAATTTCATTTGTTTTGTCTATTACCTTGGCCACTCTTTGAGCATTTGGTGCTTCTGATTCAAGGCTCTAATGACAAAATGGAAACCACACTATTAAGAAATTTCCTTTCTTCTAATCTTTGTAGAATAGAATTTTCTATTCTAATGATGTCTGCCTATCATTAGTCTTGCCTCTTAACTTTAACCTTTTAATTTTATTTGGCAAAATATGTCACCAGAGGGAAGAATGTAAAAGTCATTTTATAAACTGGCTTATGAAATGATTTGAGATTGGCTTAGTTGTGATGTATTAAAAATGTTTTAACAAGTGCATCTCATGGTAGAAAGATTAAGGACAATGGCATAAACTCAGCTCATAATCCCTAAATAGAAAAAAAAAAAAAAAAGGTGCTCTGATGAACTGGGTGCTATACCAGTTCAACCAGGTACAATGGTGAATAAAACAGACGTGAATTTTCACATTGTTCCCTAGGTTTCTTGTTTCATGTTAGTATAATTCCATTTTGGGCAGAAAAATCAGGCTTTAAAAATTCAAATGGACTTCTAAAATTGAAACTTCTTAGTTTGGAATTCTAGATCCCAACAATTAGGCCACAAAATATCTTGAGAAGTGAATTTTCTTCTGGTTGCTGCTGCTGCTAAGTCACATCTGTCGTGTCCGATTCTGTGCGACCCCATAGACAGCAGCCCACCAGGCTCCTCTGTCCCTGAGATTCTCCAGGCAAGAACACTGGAGTGGGTTGCCATTTCCTTCTCCAATGCATGAAAGTGAAAAGTGAAAGTGAAGTCGCTCAGTCATGTCCAACTCTTAGCGACCCCATGGACTGCCGCCTACCAGGCTCCTCCATCAATGGGATTTTCCAGGCAAGAGTACTGGAGTGGGTTGCCATTGCCTTCTCTGTTCTTCTGGTTAGTTTGAAACAATCCAATTGACTCTTTGAAGAACTGTCACAATTACCAACCTGGTCCCAGGTTGTTTTCTCTTGAATTCCTGGCCTGCTACTTGTTCTGAAGCAAGACTCTCTATCTTTAAAACCTAGTTCAATGATGCATCTTCCTAAAACCTTTGCAAATAGATGAAGTCGCATTTGTATCATGGTTAAATCCAACATCATAGTTATCCTGACTTAACTTCCTTAAATTACCACTAGCCTACACATTGTACCTGGGTGAATTAGATAAAAGTACTTCTTCAAGATACTTTACTTTCATCCATTGAAAAATTGTTGTAATATGATACAATAAAATAATTACAGTCATCTGTGAAAAAAGTTATAACCATACAAATCTACTGTATCTAAGACATATAAGAAGTCCCCTAGATTCTGTTGGCCTTTACTTGGTCACCCAGGTTTTACTAACTAGGTTGTGATTTGCCATTGTTCATGGTCAGTGGTGTGCTAGTAAATTCGGAATACCTGGCTCCCTGGGAAAATCAACCAATGAAACTAACCAGCCAATCCTGATTTATAGTGTTCAGTTCAGTCACTCAGTCGTGTCCAACTCTTTGTGACCCCATGAATCGAACCACGCCAGGCCTCCCTGTCCATCACCAACTCCCGAAGTTTACCCAGACTCATGTCCATTGAGTCAGTGATGCCATCCAGCCATCTCATCCTCAGTCATCCCCTTCTCCTCCTGTCCCCAGTCCCTCCAGCATCAGTCTTTCCAATGAGTCAACTCTTCCCATGAGGTGGCCAAAGTATTGGAGTTTCAGCTTCAGCATCAGTCCTTCCAATGAACACCCAGGACTGATCTCCTTTAGGATGAACTGGTTGGATCTCCTTGCTGTCCAAGGGACTCTCAAGAGTCTTCTCCAACACCACAATCCAAAAGCATCAATTCTTTGGCACTCAGCTTCCTTCATAGTCCAACTCTCACATCCATACATGACCACTGGAAAAACCATAGCCTTGACTAGATGGACCTTTGTTGGCAAAGTAATGTCTCTGCTTTTTATATGCTATCTAGGTTGGTCATAACTTTTCTTCCAAGGAGTAAGTGTATTTCATGGCTGCAATCACCATCTACAGTGATTTTAGAGCCCCCCAAAATAAAGTCTGACACTGTTTCCATTGTTTCCCCATGTATTTGCCATGAAATGATGGGACCAGATGCCATGATCTTCGTTTTCTGAATGTTGAGCTTTAAGCCAACTGTTTCACTCTCCACTTTCACTTTCATCAAGAGGCTTTTTAGTTCCTCTTCACTTTCTGCCATAGAGTGGTGTCATCTGTGTATCAGAGGTTATTGATATTTCTCCTGGCAATCTTGATTCCAGCTTGTGCTTCTTCCAGCCCAGCATTTCTCATGATGTACTCTCCATATAAATTAGATAAGCAGGGTGACAATATACAGCCTTGATGTACTCCTTTTCCTATTTGGAACCAGTCTGTTGTTCCATGTCCAATTCTAACTGTTGCTTCCTCACCTGCATATAGATTTCTCAAGATTTATAGTGTTAGCTGATATCAAATTACCAAGATGACATCAACTGGCTTGCAAAATCCATGAAAATTTAAAAATTGGCTCTCATGAGATAGTGCTGACTCCAGCACATAATGGGCTTGGCTTTGCTAATTCATTTTTGATATCTACAGAACTCAAAAAATATTGACCTAGCAGTCCCACTCCTGGGCCTATATTCCAAGAAAATGATTTTTTCAAAAAGATGCATGCACACCAATGTTCAGTGCAGCACTATTTACAATAGAGAGCACACAGAAGCAATCTATATGTCCATTAACAGATGAGTGGATAAAGAAGAGGTGGTATATGTATACAATGGAATATTAGTTAAGAATGAAATTGGGTCATTTGTAGAGATATGGATAGACCTAGAGTCTGTCATACAGAGGGAAGTAATTCTAACAGAGAAAATGAATCAAATATCATATATTAACCATATATTTGGAATTTAGAAAAATGGCACTGATGAACCTACTTGCAGGGTAGGAATAGAGACATAATTTGAACATATTAATATATACACTCCTGTGTGTAAAATAGCTAGCCAGTGGGAAGCTGCTATATAGCATGGGGAGTGCAGCCTGGTGCTGTGATGACCTAGAGGAGTGGGATGAGGGTGTCTATGAGAGGGAGGTCCAAGAGGGAGGAGATATCTATCTATATATATATATATACATAGCTGATTCATTTTGTTGTACAGCAGAAACTAATACAACACTGTAAAGCAACTATACCCCAACAAAAAATATTAAAAAATAAAACTCTCAGAAAAACACATTTGGGAAATGCTTCATGATGTTGAATTTGACAATGATTTCTTTAACACTAAAAGCACAGGCAATGAAAGAAAATAGATAAAATAAGCCATATAAAAATTAAAAACTTTTGTGCATCAAAAATTACATTGTCAACAAAGTGAAAAGACAACTCATGGAATGGGAGAAAATATTTGCAAACTATGTATCAGATACAGGGTCTACTACTCAACAAGAAATCAGCCTGAATAAAAAATGGGCAAAAGATTTGAATAGACATTTCACCAAAGAAGATATACAAATAACCATTAAGTAAATTAAAGGATGCTCACATCGGTAATAATTTTTCTAAAATGCAAATGCAAACCACAATGAGATACTATTTCACACCCATAAGGATGGCTATTGTGAAAACCAAAATAAAACAGAAGAAAGTAACAAGTGTTGGCAAGGATGTGGAGAAATTGGAACCCTTGTGCAGCTGGGAGAAATGTAAAATGGTGTAACCACTAAGGAAAACAGTATGGCAGTTCATCAGAAAGTTAAACAGAATTACAGATCCTGCAATTTCAGTACTAAGTATACACCCAAAAGAATTGAAAGCAAGGTCTCAAAGAGATTTGCACACTCGTGTTCATTAGCAGCATTATACAACAGCCAAAGCAGAATCAAGTTAGGTTTTCACTGATATGTGAAGGGATTAGTGTGGCATATACATACATATATATATAGAGAGAGAGAGAGAGAATAAATGAATTACTCAATCTTAGAAAGAAAATTCCCAGAGAAGGCAATGGCATCCCACTCCAGTAGTCTTGCCTGAAAAATCCCATGGATGGAGGAGCCTGGTAGGCTGCAGTCCATGGGGTCGCTAAGAGTTGGACACGACTGAGCGATTTCACTTTCACTTTTCACTTTCATGCATTGGAGAAGGAAATGGCAACCCACTCCAGTGTTCTTGCCTGGAGAATCCCAGGGACAGAGGGGCCTGATGGGCTGCCGTCTATGGGGTTGCACAGAGTCAGACACGACTGAAGTGACTTAGCAGCATCAGTAGCAGTAGAAAGGAAATTCTAATGCATGCTGCAACATGGATGAACCTTAAGGACATTATACTATGTGAAATCAGCCAGAAAAATAGAACAAACATATTTCATTTATATGAGGTACCTAGAGAAGTCACATCCATACAGACAGAAAGTAGAATGGAGGTTGCCAGGAGCTGAGGGAGGGGAAGAATAGAGAGTTACTGTTTAATGGTTTTGTAGTCTCAGTTTGGTAAAATAAAAATGTTATGGAGTTGGGTGGTGGTGACAATGTGAATGTCCCAAACACCACAAAACTGTGACACTTCAAAATGGTTAAGATGGTAAATTTTATGTTATATATATTTTACCACAGTTGAAAAAACAAAACAGAGCCTTTGATTAGTATTGTAGAAGTTAAGTTCTTAAATTGCATTTCACTGTCACTGAATGAGTACCTAAACACAACTGGCTGAGAGTACAACTCCCAAAAAAGCAGACAGTGCCTACCTTTATAGAGCTATCTGTCATCAGCCAGCACTTAAGTACCCTTGGGAAAAAAAAATTAAAAAATAAAAATGAAGAAGCCCTAAGCAATGCAAATATGAAACTTACAGGTATTATACCTGAAAAAAATCAAGAATATGCTTGGCATTGCTACCAAGGGCAATAGCATTTGCCAGTGTAACTATCTCTTTAATGTTTGAGCACTGGGGTAATATATCTTTTTTATGACACACTTCTGAGGCTGAAGTACAGAAGTTCCTGAGAACATAGCAATTCATTAGCTTGCCTAAGGTAAAAATAATACCTATAAATAACCTTTCAGGAAAACACAATGTGCCAAGTGCAGTAAAATTTCAAGGCTGTCTTATGATTAGTATTTCCGCAGTCTTGGGTTTCTATTTTCTCAAAGCTTTGCCTAAACAATTTATATTTTAGCTACTTTAGTGGATAAAGCTATAAATATTTTCCTGACATATTAGTGCTTATACAAGGAAGGTCCTCTTCATGGTTAATTAGTTTGCATGCTGAGATGAAAGGTGGGTGATAGGCAAAGCTCGTTAAGTGTCAAACACCTAACTTCTTTAAGATGGATTATGTTTATTTTATAAAGGCCAATGTTGGATTCTTTGCATGAGTGAATCAATTATGACTACACACATTAGTTGAGAATAATGGCAACTCATATCTAGTTATCTCAAGCTAGTGTTGTAACCATATACTTCACTATCTAATAACAGATAAGTGAAGAATAATAAATATCTTTTGACCAACCTTTTATAGTTGTATATATTTTGCTATTAGAAGATAATAGTGAATATTTATATCGTGCATTTTCTGTAGCTGCTGCAACAAATTAACACAAAGTTATGACTTAAAAAACATGAATTCGTTACATTACAGTTCTGTAGATCAGAAATCGAAGAGTGGTCTCCCTGGGCCAAAATAGTCCCTGCTTGTCCGGTCCCTCCCGGAGATGCATGGGAAGAATCCACTCCCTCACCTTTTCCAGCTTCTAGAAAAGGATTAGGGTCACCCCTTACCTCGTGACCCTCTTTGTTTATCTTCAATCATCTACAGCTGGTCATTTTTCTCATATTGCCTGGCTCTGAATTCTACCTCTAGCTTCCCTTTTAAGAACCCAGGTGATTACACTGGACCTACCTGTAATCCAGGTTACTCTCACCTTAAGATCAGTTGATCAGCAAAGTTAATTCCATCTGCAAACTTTAATTCACCTTTACCCCATGCCCTCACATCTTTACAGGTTCTGGAAATTAGGATGTGGATCTCTTTAAGTGGGGAGAGGGGTGTTATTCTGCCTACCACAGAATCACAGGACAAAAATACATTTACATTTTTACACTTTACTTCTGAGCAAACTAAGCTTCAAAGGAGTTAAATAGCTTTCCCAAGATGTCTGTGCCAATGCCATTTTCCAAGCAAAGTAAAGGTACTTGCATAACTGTTTTCCCCCAGATTATCATTTCACTCAAAACTTTTAATTTTGTTTTGAGTGTGCTGCTTTTGCTTTTTTTTTTTTAACTTTTGAAGAAATCTTTTGCTATTTAAAGGATGCACGTTTTTTGCCTTTTCTGTTTCAAGAGAGTCTAGAGAGAAAAATGATTCGACAGGGATTAAGTGAGCGACTCACCTAGAGCAACAGAACAAACAATATGGTAAAAATAAAAATCTAGTCTTTAAGCCAAAAGCCCTCATGTTTTTAAAGACCTACATGTTTAATCAAGATATTAAATTTCAATGTAGTTGAAAACACAATTTGCTGGCAACTGGTACAGTAACCTTTCCATAGAGGTATGTGTAATTATGACCATTTTGAAGAATAAATTGAAGCTTAGAGGAGTCAAATGTTGGCTGTGTCAGCATTTGGCTAGTCCTTGCCCTGTGTGTCCCTGGGTCTATATGGAGCAATCTGGATTCAAATTTTTCCACAACACTGTGAACTAGTTCTTCTGCACTGTAATATCTTTAGCCATCTCCAAAAGGTTCAATTTGCAAAACATTCAATCTGCCTGATTTCTGGTTTAGAAGAGGCCTTGATCTTTACTGATTTTAATTCTGAGATGATGGAAATGCGGAGAAATTATTTGCTTAATGCAGTGATTTAGCAACAGAACTGGAATGAGTAGTATTCTAAATTCCCAGTAGTAGAAACAAATGTTATCTTTATCACACAAATTCTGGCAAATACAAGAAATGCACAGAACTTCTTTCAAAGTAAAATGATAGTGAATAAACTTTGAGAATAGTTTAAGATACTTGGGGGGAAAAAAGCCCTTTTCTTGGTATAAGACATGTCAAGAGCTGTGAATAATGAACGATCGTGTCAGAATGCATACTCTCCTTGGCTGCGTCCTTCTAGAATTAGCATTGCTGCCTAGAGTAATTGGGTTCTTATGTACTTTAGTTGCCTAATTTTGTTTGAGGTGTATGTGTGCGAAGTTGCTCAGTCGTGTCGAACTCTTTGTGACCCCATGGACTGTAGCCCACTAGGCTCCTCTGTCCATGGAATTTTCCAGGCAAGAATACTTAAGTGGGTTGACATTTCCTACTCCAGGGTCACATAGCAATATTCTTTATCTCATTTTCCAACTGTCAAAACCCCATCCATCCTGTCAAATACAACATATTATTTCTAACAGAATGTCTTTGCCATACTAGGAAAATCCCTTGAATTCTCAGGTTGTGTTTTCTCTGTATTTCTTGGCACATCACACATTCAGCTGCATAAGTATTTGTGTACATTTTAATNTCTTTGTGACCCCATGGACTGTAGCCCACTAGGCTCCTCTGTCCATGGAATTTTCCAGGCAAGAATACTTAAGTGGGTTGACATTTCCTACTCCAGGGTCACATAGCAATATTCTTTATCTCATTTTCCAACTGTCAAAACCCCATCCATCCTGTCAAATACAACATATTATTTCTAACAGAATGTCTTTGCCATACTAGGAAAATCCCTTGAATTCTCAGGTTGTGTTTTCTCTGTATTTCTTGGCACATCACACATTCAGCTGCATAAGTATTTGTGTACATTTTAATGTCTGTACTAAAAGTCCAGCTGTTTTCATTTATTTTTATCTTCTAATGGTCCTACTAGAAGGTAATCTTCTAAGGACTCTTTTATATGCAATATACTGCATCACACATAAAAGGTGGTCAACGTTTGGTCAATGAATAAGTGAATGTGTGTAATGGACAACTGCAGTGCCCACCAAAGAGTATCACTTTATCTTGCCTTTTTTCTTATTTTTATTTTGTTTATAATAGAGTACCTTGACTATAGCATATGCTCAATAAGTGTTTACTGCTATAATTGTTTAAAGCACTAAATATTCTTTTTAAAATAACAAAGGCTTATATAAAGTAATAAATTGGAAACTATATTGTTTCCTATAAAAGATAATTGTTTTGCCAAGACATGGCAAAAGATAGAATCCTGGTGAAAACTAATGAATAAAATTAATTAAGCTTTAAAAAAAAGATACGTTTTGGGAATATAGCTATAAGTGAGTTGATATTGATAGGCTAAAATCCATTTTATAGTGACATAGAAAACTGATAGCAAATTTATATAGATTTGTGGACATATTGATATGTCCACTTCAACAAATCTTGATTTGGTCCCTGGCCTTGTCATTTATTATCTTCGTGAATTTGGGCAAATTAGTTAAACTCTCAAACTCAAATTCACCATCTATAAAATAGGAGTATTAACATTAATTCACAGGGAAGTTACAGTAAACGGAAGCTTCATACAAACAACCAAAATCATGGACCTTACTCATAATAAAATATATTCTCTGCCTTCCCACCCTCTTATTGAAAATGTATTTCTTAAATATTGTATCTAGGTGAAATGCATGTCTTCATTTGACACATTCAGAATATAATATGCACAGTATAATCCAAACTGAGACGTTTTGCAAAGTTTTAAAGAAATATCTATTAGAACTGGCATTTGGGGCATCTGTGTCTGCCTTTGTCTTCTAGGGACAGTGCTTTCCTTCTTTTGGGAAACTGCCCTTCTCCGACTCTGTAGGGAATCAATGATCATAGTTTCCATAACCTCCTCACTTCTCCATGACCTGTTCACACGGGTAGGCATGTTTCCAAAACGGGCCAATTGGTTTTCTCCAGGATTTGTCAAGTGTATTGTAGGAAGAGGCTGTACTTCCCCTGGGAAGGAAGCAGAGACTCTTTGAGCCTGTCATGGTTGACCAGCAAGGTTTCCTTTGGCAAAGTTGACTGGCAATCATAAAGTAAACCACATGGAATGAAGCCCCAGTTACTCTTGCTATTTAGTTGCTTAGTCATGTACAACTCTTTCGCGACCCCATTCACTGTAGCCCACTGGGCTCCTCCATCAGTGGGATTTCCCAGGTAAGAATAATGGTGTGGGTAGCCATTTCCTACTCCAGGGGATCTTCCTGACCCTGGGATCAAACCCACATCTCCTGTACTGACAGGCAGATTCTTTAACACAGAGTCACCTGGTACTCCTACTTTCCAAATTTGATTATGGGATCAACACAATCTCCCGTTTTGGCTAAACTAGAATTTGAATTTCACATTTATAACTAAAGTCAAATAAAAGCAGTGGCTCACCTAGAATTAGCGGTATCCTGGTGTTTCCTCCTGCTCAGTCTCTACACATTAGCATCTGACCCCCTGGTAAAGCATTTAAGTCTGATCACTATATAGTTTACTGCCTTCTGTTTCAGTCCTAGACTGCATCCTTAACTTTGGTCAGTGTTTGGCAAATGACAGCATTTTGTATGGAGGGAGACCAATGGGAGAGTGTGGCCAGATCAGTCCTTTAGCATTTTCAGGGGAAAAAAAAAAAAAAAACCCAAGCAGACCTTCCTAGAGTACATCTCTGTTCTCACAGAACCACTTCAAGTAGTCAGTGGGAAGTCCATCAAAATCTCCTGCCCTATGTCAGGCAGTGTGTGTAGAAGCCACTTTGTAAATCTGAGAATTAGCCTGTTTTGTGTGTGCTTGTGTGGCAAGGCAGGTGAAGATGAGGAAAGGAAGCTCCTGACCCAGGTTTTCTGCACTGAATTCCTTGAATCTAAGTAGACTGAGATATCAAACTGACTAGCTTCTTAAATAAATCAACATAGCTTAAATCCAGGGGAATTATATTTCTCTTTTTTGGTCACCACCCCCCATCATTTTTTCCCTTCCATCTTTGCTCCCATACTTCCTCCTTTCTTCCAAATGGCAAAATGTACCATTTTCACATTATAGAAAAATTAAAATGCAAGAAAAAAAGGAAATAAGAACCATCTGTAATATCATCAACTGGAGATATTCCCTACTAATTTCTGGCATATATTCTTCCATCTCTTTTCCTATGCAACTGTATTTAAACATGATTGAAATCATACTGCATACTCAGTACTGTGTCCTTTTCATATTTTCTTTGAACAAATCTAAACATTTTCTGTTGTTTATTTTTTCCTTCGGTATCATGGATAAAGATGTGGCCACCATTTTAGCATTCATTGCATCTTTGACAACATATTGTAGGGAACAGAGAGCTTGGTGAGCATATGTGTTGAAGGATTAACATAGGTAATCAATATTCTTGCCTGAAAGATCCCATGGACTGAGGAGCCTGGCAACCCTCTGGTCGCAAAGAGTCGGACAAGACTGAGTGACTTCACTTTCAATCAATAATCCAGGTATGTGACAAAATCAATAGTCCATTTTTGTCTTCCTGGATGTAGAGTAGATTTTCAGGATACATTAGAATTTGAGATGATCAGGTCAGAAATGACAGCAAGTGCGTTTACCAAAGTCGAATCAGATGTGACCTGAAAAAATGATTGTTAGTTTTGGCAAGAAGTATAAAAATTTGTCATAACGGCTAGATGTCATCTTTCTTCACTCCCCAAGCTGAGAGTCCATCCTTGTTTCCAGCAAGAGCCAATGCCCATTCTTCTGCCAGACTTCACTTGTACAACCTGGAGGGTCTGCTTTATCAAGCAAAATAGAAGCAGTTTGGCCATGAGGTTGAAAATGCTAGTAGTATTTCTCACTGTTTTAGAGGAAATGCAAAATCAAACAATCCCCCTCCTCCAAACAAATAAACAAAGGAGTTGAAATTAAGACAGCATTGTTAAAGACTAGAATGCAATAAACACGTGCCACTTGGACACCAGTCACATGTGGCTTCTCTCTTCACCTGATCAACCAAAAGTCAAATCTCAGTCCTGGTACATTGCACAAAAACACTTTGGTTCCTGCCTAAGTCATCTCATTATACCTGTATTTCTCTATAGCATTTGACAACCTTTTTTCTTAAGTTCTGAAAACAAATCAGATCAGAAAACTATGGTATCTTTGCAAGATAGGTGTGGTGAAAACAAGAAAATACAAGTCAAATAGCATCTGTCATTCATTTTTAAAAGATTCAATTTGAAGCTAGCAGGAAGTATAAGATTACAGTGACAAATGCTCTGTTTGGCCTTAATGTTTTTCCAGGCATAAATGCTGTGAGTGTTTACATGAGGGGTGGTGGGAGGCTGGAACAGAGAGTAGAAATAAGAACAATAGTATGAAGTGTATGTGTTTTTACTATATGTTTTTGAGACTGTAACCTGATAACAAAGGACTCCTCTCCCAGGATAGCATCCTTTCCACTTTGTTCCTAGAATTTATGTAGACAGTGCAGCATGGAGCAGGCTCCTCACCAAAGTTGTTGCCAAGAACTTTTTCCTATGTTCATTCCTGAGTAACATCAGCTCCCAATCCTTTGTGTCTCAGCTTATGAACTCTTTTCTTGACCAGGATTCAAGTGTGGTTAGACTTATGTGTGAGATCATTACAGATAGCTTTTAACTGATGGGATAATACCAAGTGATTGGGCATGGGTAAGAGAGATCATATCATTCCATACAACTCAACACAGTGCCATGTACAATGAATGATGTCCACATGTGTGAGGGTGGGGAGGTATTGGTATTCTGACTTTGGTCTATCCAGTAGTCTTCTATTTCTAGAGATAAAAAGATCCAGTTGACAGTTGGGAGAAGGGGCTTCTCAGGCACTGGTAATGTTAAGTTTCTCAGAGTCCTAGGCTACAGAACGTGTTCAGCTGAAGAAAGTTCACTGAGTTGTATGCTTATGCTTTATGAAATTTTGGTATATGTATTTCAATACCATTAAAAAATGTAAACAGGCATTTTTCAAGAGGTAGGAAAACCAACACTTGTATTTTAGATATTCCATTTTTGTGTTTCACTAGGAAAAATAAGGATTTTGGACCCCTTCTGTAAAATATTACTCAAGTAATGAACTGAACTAGCCAACGGGACAGGAAAAGAGAACAGAAAAGCCTCAAGAACTGAACTGCTATCAGGGACTAGATCCCTGCTCCCAGAACTCTAAGTGAGTTAGAATTTTAGAAACAAGCCCACTGGATATGCAGAAGCCTCTTATTTCTATTCAGAAATGCACTTCCAAAGCTGGACGGCTGGCACAATAAGCTTAGTGAATAATGGGTTCACAATTTCAATTTATTATCAAAATATTTCCATCATGACAAATCTGAAAAGACAGGAGGTGCAGAGCTACATAAATGCAGTTGTGCCCTTTTATCATAGCCACCCTCAGAGAAGATTTCATTTTGAAAATCCTGCTTATAAACTACAACTCTTTTGTTATCTTTAAACCACAACTCTTATGTACCTCTAGCCAACTGTCCCGGGGCAGTTTTTAACCCAAAGTTTGTGCTTAAAGCTTTTCATCAATATGATTTATAAGTTTAAAAAGTCTCAAATCTTTATCTGTACATCACTTTACAGACCTTGTTGGTTCATTAACTATTTATCTTGGTCTGAAGCTTCAATATTCAATGGTTATTTATAATAACAATTATTTAGTCATAAATGCAGTTAACAATTAAATATAAAAATTATTATTTATACATTACTACAAATCTCTTAAAAAGACCAAGTTTTCAGAGAGAACAAGAAACTGTTTAGAAAATTGCAGGGAGCCTCAAGAATCTCATTATCAGTGGAAACAGGTACAACAAAAAACAGTTTTAGACATTCATTTTAGCCCTAAGAGTGCTTAGAATACTCTCAGAATGAATAACTGATAACTGGTAAAATTAGATTTAAACTATGCTGAGTCCCAAGGCCCCAGTATGTATAAGATTTCTTTGGAAGAGTTCTGAAGGAGTGTAAATGTTGCAAATAAAGGTAAAAATAGGTACACAGGCTTCAAGTTTTTAACTCTTATGCTACTGCTGTACTTTTGGAGCCAAGTGAATTATTCTACCTTTTCTTTCTCCCTTTGATTAGAAATTCCGGTCCACAGCAAGAGACAACATCAAATTGGCAGATCATATGGGAAACCGAAATGAATGGTAATATTCTGTCTAGAGATTAAGCATAATTTACACAGTGAGAATGAGTGATTTGATAGACCCCTCCTCCCTCCACACCTTTTCCAGAATAACCTAACTTCATTTTTATTGCCATGTTCTCACCCCTGTGAACTACTTCCATGTAATCGGTGACCTCTCTGACCCCTTCTCTCTCGGAAAGGGTTCCCCATTTCTGTGATTTGGGCAAGCTTAGCCAAGGGCTGCACCACTTCTGAAGATTACCAAACCCGGCATTTCTTTTCTGGATTCATGTATGAATTCTTGCGACAATGGAAGGCTTCTGAAAACTGAGGAGAGTTCTGCAAAGTCCCAATAATCCTGGGAAACAAACAAAAATCACCATCAGCATTTGATACTCATGTCCATACCATGTAAGAGCTCTACAGAATATATGTAGATGAACTGAGTGAGTTTGGAACTTTCAGTTTAAAAGGAAATTAAAACAAAACAAAACAAAAACTGGTAGAATAAGCCCACTCCTTTTCATTAACAGTATGTTTAAATAGAGAGATGGCAAACTACAGGGGTTAAGTGCACAGATTTTGAAGACAGACCGCATGCTCTGAATCCCAGTTATGAGCCGTTTTTATTTAGCCTGTCTGTGCCTCAGTTTCCTTTTCTGTAAAATGCATATAATAATATTACCTGCATTTTAAGCTTGGTTTGAGAGTTAATTTATAAATACTCTATATATTTTGGTAGGATAAATGAATAATTCAAGTTTGGAAGTGCAGTTATTTTAAGAAGAATTTGGTCAAAGAATAAAATTATGATTTCTTAAAAAGCAGAGACATTACTTTGTCAACAAAGGTCCATCTAGTCAAGGCTATGGCTTTTCCAGTAGTCATGTATGGATGTGAGAGTTGGACCATAAAGAAAGCTAATTGCTGAAGAATTGATGCTTTTGAACTGTGGTGTTGAAGACTCTTGAGAGTCCCTTGAACTGCACGGAGATCCAAGCAGTCCATCCTAAAGGAGATCAGTCCTGGGTGTTCATTAGAAGGACTGATGCTGAAGGTGAAACTCCAATACTTTGGCCACCAGATGCGAATAACTGACTCACTGGAAAAGACCCTAATGTTGGGAAAGATTGAAGGCAGGAGGGGAAGGGGATGACAGAGGATGAGATGGTTGGATGGCATCACTGACTCAATGGACATGACTTTGAGTACACTCCGGGAGTTGGTGATGGACGGGGAGGCCTGGCGTGCTACAGTCCATGGGGTCACAGAGTTGGACATGACTGAATGACTGAACTGAACTGAATATATCTTGAAAGATATCACAGTGTAACTTTATGATAGACTTTAAATAGGCATCTGTTGATTTAATAAGGAAAATAACAATTATTTTCCTTTCCACCTCAAAGAGCCCCATAGATATCAGAAACTGAATTTAGCCTGAGAAATTGGGAAGGGTTGGCAAAATGCCAATTTCCTCTTATCTCTGAACTCCAATGGGAAAAAACAACACTGTCCAACCCACTATTGGCACCAAGCAGTATTTGAAGGACACGGGTCAGTACAGTGATGGAGAGGTGATGCTTTCCCATCAACCATGAACCAGCTCCTTCCCTTCTCTTTCCACTGGGACCATCCCACTTCAGCCACCTTGGGTTGGGGGCATGGGGTTAAGAGGCAAGCAAACTGGAGTGGTCAGAAGACTATGAACATGTTCTAACTTGATGAGATCTCCCCACATGGGCAGATATACGAACTGCACGACCGTTGTTGTTTAGTTACTAAGTTGTGTCCGACTCTTTGAGACCTGTGGATTGTAGCCCATCAGGCTTCTCTGTCCATGAGATTTCCCAGGCAAGAATACTGGAGTGGGTTGTCATTTCCTTTTTTGAACTGTATACATCCCAACATTTCTCTCCCTCTCTAACCCATTTTCCACACAGCAGTCAGAGTGATGTTGTAAGTCAGAAAGAGAAAAACAAATATTGTAAATTAATGTATATATGGGGAATCTAGAAAAATGGTACTGATGAATCTATTTGCAAAGCAGAAATAGGGACACAGATGTAGAGAACAAATCTATGGACACCAGGCAGGAAAAGGAGGGGTCAAGTGAATTGGGAGACTAGAATTGACATATATACACTATTATGTATAAAACAGATGATTCATGAGAACCTACTGTATAACACAGGAGCTCTACTTAATGCTCTGTGGTGACCTAAATGAGAAGGAAATCCAAAAAAGAGGGGATATATGTATGACAGATTCACTTTGCTGTACAGCAGAAAATAGTACAACATTGTAGATCAACTATACCGCAATAAAAATTTTAAAAGTATTTAAATCAGTAATTTTTTTACTTATAACCTTCTAGAGACTTGAAGAAAATCCAAACTCCTCTCCATCATCTCCAATGTCCTGATGGCTCCAGCCTACCTTCCAGCCTCCTCATGATCTGTTTCCCCTATTCCTCATTAGGCTCAAACTACATGGATCCACCTTCCATTATGCAAACGGGCTAAGCTCTTGCCCTTGTCTGGCATTGTTGTGCCTGCCGACCCCACTCCCTGCAAAGTTACTCTCCAGTGACTATGCAGCTAACTCCCCATTGACTATGCAGCTAACTCCTCAGCCCCCGCTTCAACACATCGTCTTAGAGGCCTTCTTGGAATACTGCCCATGTGAGCCCCTCTCACCTGTACCGGCCCCATCACAGGACTTATCATGAAATGTGATGATTTTTTTCTCCTTCTTTCTTTCCTGACATACTCTCGACACTGTAATATCTATGAGGATAACATATGGAGAGTATACTTTGCTCCCTGCTGCTCCACCACAGCTTAGCACAGTCCTCATTTATTGCAGAACTCCAGAAATAACGAATGAGCCTGTCACCTGGTTATGGTGATTACATGTAGAGAGTAACAGGATATTATGAAGAAAAACAAAGCTCAGTGTTTTCGGTTTATTTGTTACAATGAACCAACAGGAGGGAAAAAAGAAAGCATTTCCTCCCCCTATTTCATTCCACATCGAATTTGTAAAAGCCCTACTTCCTAATGTGTAACCCATCACTACATCAGTTATTTCTCAAATTTCCCACTTAGGGAGGATGTAAACTTTTTTGGTTGTATGTTTTTGAGGACTCCTAGAGCAATCTTGGGGCTACCCTGGTGGCTTAGACAGTAAAGAACCCGCCTGCAATTCAGGAGATGCAGAAGACACAGGTTTGATCTCTGGGTTGGGAAGATCCCCTGTAGGAAGGCATGGTAACCCACTCCAGTATTCTTGCCTGGAGAATCCCACAGACAGAGGAACCTGAGCCCATGGGGCTGCAAAGAGTCAGACACGACTGAGTGATCTCTCATGCATGCACTCAGAGCAGTATTAAAGATCAAAAGGAATCTCCCCAGCATGAAGTGGAGTAGGGGAGAGGGGTAGAGCAGAAGAATTTATCTATCTGTTCACTGGCTGAAGAGGGAGGTCTCCTCAAGCCTGGAGAGGGGCCCAGTAAANCAAAGAGTCAGACACGACTGAGTGATCTCTCATGCATGCACTCAGAGCAGTATTAAAGATCAAAAGGAAACTTCCCAGCATGAAGTGGAGTAGGGGAGAGGGGTAGAGCAGAAGAATTTACATCTGTCTATTCACTGGCTGAAGAGGGAGGTCTCCTCAAGACTGAAGAGGGGCCCAGTAAAGGCAGGTTGTGTGAATGACAAGGATGTGTCTGCCTCTCTGAGCAGGGTCCAGAGAGGACCTCTGATATGATGGTACATGTCTGTCAGTGAGGCTGAACATCAAGAGCAGTGGTTGCTGCCTAGCTTAACCATGACCAACAGAAGGAAATGGAGCCACTTGACTTCAGATAGGACAAGAGGACTGCAAGGATGCCAGCACCCATGGCAGGCCAGAGAAAGAGGTAATTCCCTTATTTCTAGGCTCATGAGATGCCTTTGGATTCCTGTATGACCCTAAGAAGGAGTNCCAGAGAGGACCTCTGATGTGATGGTACATGGCTGTCAGTGAGGCTGAACATCAAGAGCAGTGGTTGCTGCCTAGCTTAACCATGACCAACAGAAGGAAATGGAGCCACTTGACTTCAGATAGGACAAGAGGACTGCAAGGATGCCAGCACCCATGGCAGGCCAGAGAAAGAGGTAATTCCCTTATTTCTAGGCTCATGAGATGCCTTTGGATTCCTGTATGACCCTAAGAAGGAGTACACTGAAAATGACTGAAACTGAATTTCTCACCTCCTGGCTTAGGGTGGGAGCTTAGAGTTTGAATTAATTTGATTATTAATAATAATAATGTCCATGGTGTCATTTCTTACACTTGAAAGTTCATGAACAAATTTACTCGATACCTGGTTAAAGTGATCATACATATAACAATAGGAAGATTTCAGATATCAGGGATTTATAGCAGTACTTAGTCTTTAAGGTTCTAGGCTCATAGACTCAGAGTTAGAGAAAGGCTCTGGTTCATTTAATCTGATCCTCTTCCTTCATTAGAAACCCTAAGTGCTTGCTGAGGGACAGTATGCTGGTGGTCTGACTATTCCTCTAACTGAGGAGCAAGCTCCCTGATGGATGGGGTCATGAGCATTTGAGCATCACTGGCTGGAAGAGCTGCTTTCTTTGCTCTTATTTTATTAATATTTTTTCAAGAGATAGTTATCTTAGATATCACCACATGGGGATAAGAACTTCAGTAAAAATGTCCAAACCCGAGACTTAATTCTCCCTTTCTCTTAAAAATATTAAAGACATTTGAAGGAATATACCTCAAAACAAGAAAGCCCACAAAACATCACTGGGAGTTGGCCATGCAATGACACCCAAAGTAAGGAACGCTCAGCCCTCCATTTCCATTCCAGTTCCTTTCTTTCCATCCCCAAACTTCAGTTTCTGCTAAGTCACTTCAGTCGTGTCCAACTCTGTGCGCCCCCATAGATGGCAGCCCACCAGGCTCCCCCGTCCCTGGGATTCTCCAGGCAAGAACACTGGAGTGGGTTGCCATTTCCTTCTCCAATGCATGAAAGGAAAAGTGAAAGTGAAGTCGCTCAGTCGTGTCCGACTCGTAGCAACCCCATGGACTGCAGCCCACCAGGCTCCTCCGTCCATGGGATTCTCCAGGCAAGAGTACTGGAGTGGGTTGCCATTGCCTTCTCCAAACTTCAGTTTAGATAATCTGATTCTGAAAAATTAGGTCAACATGTACCAAGGCTTCACTTACTTCACTAGGACTCTAATTAATGCTTAGTTGTTTATAACATCAACTCTTTGGATGGATGACATAAATAATCTATTTCAAAAAGTAGATACATTATTGATTAACATAAATTTCTTCTCTAAGAATAGGATCATATTTCATAATTTTTTAACACTATATG